>PVIH01013390.1:0-58667 GCA_004025045.1 Sigmodon hispidus
AGCAATCTTATTTGTATGTCTACCCTTGATAAGCCATGCTTATCATTCTTGTCCTCTATATAGTTGTTGTTAACTCTTCCACATTTTAAATTCTTTTTACTGTGTTTTTTTTTAATAAATACAAAATAAAGGAAAAAAAAAAAAAAAAAAAAAAAAAAAAAAAAAAAAAAAAAAAAAAAAAAAAAAAAAAAAAAAAAAAAAAAAAAAAAAGATGATCTAACACCAATGTTTTGAACAATTTAATTATACATGTGTTTTCTAAGTGCTTATATTGTTTCTAGCATACATTTGTTCATTACTATTTGGACAATCTCAAGAAAAATGAGGATTAAAGTGAAGGATTTAGTCTTTCTGATTTTATTTTATCATTCAGCAATGTGCTAAAAGTAATAATATTTCTTAGCTTCTAGGAGACATATTCCACAGTACAAATGTGAGTTGAAACAATAAAATATTAATTGGCATGAAATGTGCCATCTCTTTCATATAAGCATTTTCCAATGTCTGAGCATTTCTTTCCAATTATTATACTTCAAATATTACATACTATATATACATTTTTGTAGTGTATAAATATGTGGATGTTTATATTTATACACATATATACACACTATGCACATAATATGTTTATAATGCATTCCTAAGCTAAGAGATCAATAAAACAACTTTTCAAATACATGTAGAAAAAAAGAAAAGTTAGACAAAGGACCATATCAATGATTCAGCAGATCAAGGTAGTTTTGGCAAAGCCTGAAAACCTGGCTTCCAGGACTCAAATGATAGACATGAAGTATTGGCTTCCATGAACACTTTGTGCATCCTTATGTAGGTACACACATGCATGAACACACATATACACATAAACAACATAGTGAATAGACAGACTAGATAGATAGATACATAGATAGATAAATAGACAGACAGACAAAGATAAATTAAATTTAAAAAGAAGATTGAGATGCAGTAGAATATTTAAACACTAATTTTCTCCTTTAAGACCGCCCTTAAAAGTTTGAGGAAATGGTTCTGTATGAGGTAAGTAATGGGTTGCTTCCTCTTTCTACAGCCTGGCACTGTGATATGACTTAGGATTCCCTACTCTGTGGCTACTACCTGACCCCAAGTTATCATTTATTAGCATGTAGTATTTTCTCCCAGGTGGTTATTGCACAGCACAGTTAAATCAAATTATGCTATGGTTGCAGTGCAATATATTCTACTACTGACAGAGACAACATCAGGAATTCAACAAAAAAGCTTTAATAACATAATAAATGTCATACTTGAAAATGGAATATCAGATGCTATAATCAATCTATTTCAACATCTAGATTGAAAAACTCCACATAAATGTCATTCTTCCTAGACTTCCTAGACTTCAGCTCTATATAAGGAGACTAGCCATCTGCATATTTTTAATAATTATGAAGCAGGTTTGGGTCAGCCTCTACTCTCTGTCTAATGGCTATAATCCCCAATGTGCCTATCTCAGAGAAGTAAATCATCTTATCTCCATTTAACCAACTATTTTCAAAAAATGCTCAGTTATCTAGATAAGATAGTTCTTTCCATAAAGCATATCCAAGACAGTAAATATACTCAGTACTATATTTACTGATATTTGTTTTCTCTTGAATCCAAGACAGTGCATTAAGTTATAAAAAAAAAATACTGAGCAAACTTAATCCTTACATTTTAAAAAAAAGATAGCCAACATTTTATACTCTAAAGATATTTTCAAAATGAGAACTTAAGCTACCTTGATGTTCCATAATTAATAATCCAATGTCTATTATCACACATGCTCAATGACATATGATATATGTTATAAAACCAATTTCTCTATTTCTTTTTTTTTGTATTCTAATTGCCATTGACTAAGGTACTGTGTTATTTGTGCTTGAAAGATTAGTGTAAAACATATGTTGGCTCTCAGACTTTCCAGATGAATTCTTTTTTCCTAATGATGTTTAAATTTTGTTCATTTCTTTAGACTCCTTTTTCTCTCTCTCTTTGTATTGGTTCCTACTGTAGAAGTGTTTATGTTTTGGTGTTAACAACACTTGAATTATAAATGTTCAAAGTTACATTTAATGTCTGATTTTCAACTAATACTAGAAACTAGAATTTCTAAATCAGGTTCCAGCCTCTTTATATAGCATGTAAGCACTGGCCAATTTAACTCAACCTTCATAAATAATTGTTCATTTAACATAGATACTTAATGGTAATACAGTCCATTCCACATGCATTACATTTTGTGATTTCTTCTTTATAAAAATTGTACTATAAGTGATTCTTCTTCAGATATACATATTGTGTTTATTTGCATTTCTGAAGATGTCTTCAAATTGTGTGTAGTAATAATTAGTACACATTGAATGAATACTGACCATTTTTCTTTTCATAATTTTTAATTGTCTTTGAATACATGAATGAAAACTCTATAGCTCTTTACCTACTACAGTAATGTCTTTCTTCCTGATCAACTTTAAGAACATTCTTTTTTCTAATGATTTTCATATCAACTGAGTATTCAATATTAGTGACATATATTTTCTTTGGGTTTTAGAAATCATTTAGCATTATTATTATGAACATGCCTTCAGTTAACTTTTATACCACATTTTCTGGCTCCCATCAACTTTTGAATTCTCCTTTGATAGTGTTATGGGTGATTTTCACAGTGGGAACCACTGGGCTAAATTTCTAATTTTAAATTTTATGTTAGCACTAATGTTCCATTTTCCCTGCCTCTCAATTTCACTTTCAGTTTCATTTGTGGTGCAGTTTAACTAATGAATTAATGTCTATATTTCAAATCTTTACCAACCTTCACCTGACTATAACACAATAGTTAAGTAGAAGCAATTTATACTTTGTTGAAAAATGTCATTTGTACAATGAATCTCCATATATCTTTTTTTGTTACGGATCTGGTATTTCTATTCTAGTTTACACTTCTGGTTATTCTGACAACTTACCAGTTACTGGAAACCCTGCCATCATTAATGTCCTGTGTGATCTTTTTGTGTACTTTTCTCATGGAAAAATTGGCATGTGCATCTCAATCACATTCCAGTGTTTGTGCTGGTACTGGATCAAAGTTCACGTTCTCATTTTGTGGTCTCTCACCCACAAGAAGAGAACAAGTTTGGATACCCCATGCATGACAGGAAGAATAATTTTTCTTTGGGGACAGTGTAAAGATATCTGACCAAACATCTTTGCTCCCTTCTTGGATTGAGAATGAAGCCAGTTTATATAATCAGGCCATTCTCTAAGAAATGTTCATTCCAGATCTCTGGGAAGTAAGTTTAAAGCACTTACTCCCCTCAACTAAGAGTAGAAAATAATAACAGGCATTAAAATGATTTATTTACTGAGTTAATTGGCCAGTGTTGTAAGAGGCCAATTTCTTTTCATATAAAAAGCACTTTGGAAACTATACATACTATATAGATATTGGTTATTTTGTGAAGCATCATAAAACAGAACAGTTACAAAAATTTTAATGATGTCCTTTCTGCTCCATTAGAATCCTTGGATATTTGTGTCTTATCACATTATTGGTATTCTATTACTAATTCAAATCATTGTAGAAACAGCATTAGGGAAAAAATGTTCCATTGAAATAGAAATTCATGCTACAAAGTGTTATATATGTATGCAAATGGAAGCTCACTATGTTAAGAGTTAACCAAATCTTAGCATGTCCATCATTTATTTATATATTTTCATTTGTTTTTTAAAGGTTTTTATTCATTTTACATGCCAACCACAGATCCCCCTCAGATCTCTCCTCCCACTTCCCCATGCTTCCCCCATTCCTTCACTTTCCTCAAAAGAGTAAAGCCTTCCATGGAGAGTCAGCAAAGCCTGATACATTCAGTTGAGGCAAGTCCAAGGAACTCCTCCCTGCATTAAGACTGTGCAAGGTGTCCCACAATAGGAAGTGTGCTCTAAAAGCCAACTTATGTACCAGGCATAGAACCTGATCCCACTGCTAAGGGCCCTTTAAACTTACCAGGCCTCATAACTACCAGCCACATGCAGAGGGTCTACTTCAGACCCATGCAGGCTCCACAGCTGTAGGTCTAAATTTTGTGAATTCCCACTAGCTTGGGTTAGTTGTCCCTGCACATTTCTCCATCATGCTCTTGACCCCCTTGTTCATATAATCTCTCTTCCATCTCTTCAACTGGACTCCTGGAGGTCTGCCTGGTGCTTGGCTGTAGAGCTCTGCATCTACTTCCATCAGCTACTAGATGAAGACTCTATGATGACAGTTATGATATTCATCAATCCAATTACCAAGGTAGGCCATTTCAGGCACCCTTTCATATATTGCTAGTAGTCTAAGCTTTACTCATCCTTTTGGATTCCTGGTAACTTTCCTAGCACCAAGTTTTTCTCTAACACTATAATGTCTCCCTGTAGCAAGATATCTTTTCAGCTTGACTATCCCATTCCCTTATGTTCTCAACCCCAATCTCCTCTCCTCTATTGCAGTACCTCAACCCTGCTCTCAGCTTACAAAGGAAATCTCATTTCTTTCCCCTCCCACAGGAGTTCATACATCTCTCCATCCCTTTTAGGGTGCTTTTTGTTAGCTAGCTTATCTGGGTCTATAAATTGTAGTTGAGTTATCTCTTGTTTTATATCTGGTATTCACTTATGAGTGAGTACATACCATATATTTTGCGTTACCTCACTCAGAATATTTTCTAGGTCTATACATTTGCCTAAAAATTTAGTGAGGGTCCTTATGAGATAATAAATTATTCTCTGGATATTCTTTGGTATACAAAAGTAGTATCACTGGGACTTGAGATAAATTGATTCTCAATTTTCTGATAAGTTGGCATACTAATTTTCTTTTTTATTATTTTGAATAAAGTCATAATTTGTATCCATGTATCCCCTTGGTCAAATTCCCTTTTCCCTCCCACCCATCCCAGTCACTCTATTGGGACCTTAGGACCTCCTGCCCTTGCTGGGGAGGAGGTAAAGTGATGGGGAGAAGAGAGAATGACTGGCAGACTATTATTCAAAGTAGCTGTACAAGTTTGCACTCACACCAACAGTGGAGAAGTGTTCTCCTTGCTCTACATCCTCTTCAAGATAAGCTATCATCAGAGGTTTTTATCTTTGTCATTTTTACATTTGTAAGATTGTATCTCTGCATCGTGTTGATTTGCATTTCATTGATGACTAAGAATGTTGAGCAATTCCTTATATATTTTTTACCATTTAACATTCTTCGGTTGAAAAATTTTTGTTTAGCTCTGTAGCCCATTTCTTTCTTTCTTTTAAGGAATTATGACCCTTTTTTAAAAATTTATTTATTTTTGAAGAATGAAACACGATTGGCAAATTCTTAACCAAATTAATCAAAAAAGGGAAGACCTACTTCAATAAAACTAGAAAATGAAAGGCAAACATTATAACAGATATGACGGAAATTCCAGAAAATCATAAAAATATACATTATAAATTTGTTTCAATAAATTGAAGAATCAAAAAAACTAGTGAATTTTTAGATAGCAAAATTAAACCTAAATTCAGTGAATGATTTTAACAAATGCATATTTTGTAACCTGCTTGAAATACTAATAAAATATGCCATACTAAAAATAAAAAAATCAGCAATACCTGAAACAAACATAACAAAATATGGACTTTCTACAGAATTCTACTATAACTTAAAAAACTAAGGCAAATACAAATCATATAATTCCATAAATTGGATTTTTTGGTGTTTTGATGTCTAGTTTTTAAGCTCTTTATATATTTTGGAAATTAGTCCTGAAATCAGAGAAACTTCATGCTTTACAATAGCCACAAATAATATAAAAACATTGGAGCAACTCTAAGTAACCTGTCTAACAAGAATATTAAGTCCTTAAAGAAATAAATTGAAAAAGATATCAGAAAATGAAAGTAGGGGTTAGAGAGATGACTCAGAGGTTAAGAACACTGGCTGCTCTTCCAGAGGTCCTGAGTTCAATACAACTTATATATAATTGGAACTGATAAAATTTTCCAAAATCAAAAGCATCAAAATCAGATCTCCAGAGACTTGATTTATATATAGCAAAATCCACATATTTTTATCAATTTATATAAGTTTAATTTATGCAATTATTTAAGCATTATCTTGATCAAGTTTAAAAAATAATTTTGTTAGACCATGAGTAAATCTTTCTTTATTTTTCTGAGCGTTTGCATGTGTGTGTCTAAGTGTACATGCCTGCAAATGTAGTAGGAGTGTCTCACAGCGTGTATGTAGATCAGAAAACAACTTCAGAAGATGATTCTTGCCTTCCTTTTGTTTGAGGTAAAGTGTCCTGTTAACATTTGTCCCTTAGAGTTCAGTGAATTCTTTTGTTTCTGTCTCCCACCTGGCATTAGGATTGTTGGGATTGCAGAAATTTGTAAATTATTTTGTCAGTATTTTATGTGTGTATTAGGAATTTTAACTTAGCTCCTCTTAGTTGTGAAGTAATCATTTTACATTGTGAATAACACCTTCTGCCCTGTGGATTTGTGTGTTGATAAACATGTGTGAAATTGTTCAGAGGTGGCCACACAGAAAGTTAGGAAAAGAAACCTGAGCAAAGTTTGGAAAACAAGGTATCAAAGCTTCTGAAGATTTTTCCCTGAACCTGTCATCAAAACTTGTAGAAGGTAATTTAAGTACCAAATATAGTACTGAGATAAAATCATTAAAAAATTTATTGAACAGACTGCCTCATTTTCCCATGAACATTTTATTTTTTGCATTTAAAGCTATAGTCTTTAAACCAGTAAGATATGTGTTTCATAACCGTTTACAAAATTTGCAAGAATTTCTCAAATTACAATATTATAGAAATTACTTTATTGCCATTTGATTTATTCATGAATTTAAAATAAAATCGACAGCAGAGAGCCTCCAATGTAGAAAAAGGTCAATAGACATTATGGAGGGTTTTTTTTGCCTGTTTTAATAGGTTTCTGGTAATTTTTACAGGCAAGAAATCCATTTCTTATAACAATCTCATGATGTAGGCAGTGTATAATTATTGCAATTTGCAGCTGTTAAAATAGTATTGAGCTACATATTCTGGTTATATTAAATGATGGATAATTGGTATTGAGAATTCAAAATAATTGAAATGGCTGATATAGTGCATTAACTCACTTCCAAGTAAAGTTTGAAACAGTAGGGAAGATTAAAAGTTAAGATACTTGGAAAAAATGCAAATTATCCACAACTGAATAAAATGACAGTAGTGCACAAACAATAGTTTCATTCAAAGGCTAGGAAGGGAATGTAAGAAACAAAGAAGGGAGAGGGATAGCTCATGGAGATCAACTTACAGTTATATATGAGCAAGACTAACAATTCTACTGTATAGTCAGATTGATTTTAAGTAATAGCCATATGATAGATGTTGTAATGGCTGTATGAAGGGACTTTAAAGGTTTCTATAATTAACAAGAAAATGTTTGGGCAATAGTATAGTGAGCTGAGTTTGGATTCCCAGCACCCATATAAATGTTGTGATTCTAGGATTGAAAACAGGAAATACAGCAAATTAGGAGCAAGATAGCAAGGTAGGAGGGTCTCTTATGCTTTCTAGCCCATTTAGCCTCTCTGAAAAACAGTGAGCTCTGGACCATGTTATGCCAAGTATACATGATGATCTTGTTTGACCTCTACACATCCATGGGCAATAATGCCTGCCAACACAAATGAACTGAATACACACACACACACCACTCATGGATGCACACACGCATGCACACACACACATACAAATGGGTGCATACCTGACTGAATGAATAATAAGTGTGACAGGTAATATAAACTCAGTAAATTAACATACTATATATAAGCCTAAAATGACAAGTGTGATATTACAGTGGAAATAAGTTTAATTAAAAATAAATTAATTTAAAATGTATTATTATCATGAAAATGATATGTAAAAATCCAGATAGTAGAAAAGATATTAGAGTAAGAGATAATATCATTTGTTTATTCATAGGCAAAGTACATTTTCCAAAGTAATTCTCCAGCATTTATAAACTAAATATATCCTATTCCTGATGCAAAAGCAGAAAACCAGTGGATGAAGCTAAAGCATATTATAAATTTTACTAATATTAACCATCATGAAAAAATTCAACTTTACCTTAAATTCTGTCCTGTAGAGAGCTGCCTGTTGCTGCGCCCTAGAGATGGTGCTGATTTCTGGCCTCCACCCCATGTGGGTGAGTGCTCTCTTTTGATAAACAACTCCTTATTTGGCTGGAGCCTGGGGCATGGTTTGCTATTGTGTATGTGGACCTATGAGCTGTGCCCACGTAGCTTATTGGGATTGGATGCCCTGAGAGTTTCTAGTCAGTGGGCGGGGTTTCCCTGGAGAGGAGAAGGAGAAGCAGAGAGAAGAACAAAGAGAGAACAATTGTAAAGGTCCCGAATAAACTGCTGAAAGAAGATCCTGGGTGTTGTGCTTTCCTTGCTGGCAAGGGTGCACGCGACACTGTCCAACATTTATACTGATAATAAAAATATATTTCTAAGTGATAAATGCTTATAATTTATAAATAATATTTTAAATCTTTAAAAGCATTAGTGATTTACTTAGTTTGAAGAATCTCACTGCATGTTATCTGACTAGATACTAACCAAACTGAACTTGCTACAACTATTCAAATCCAAAACAAATAAATTTAAAGTATTACCATGAATATATTTTTGCAGTTAACTAAAAGGACAAACTTAGTCAAGAAGCCAATTTTGGCAGGTATATTTATCAGTTTAGAGTCCAGACTTAAATTTTTGTTGGGTCATTTTCATTTAATATATTTTAAATTAAAACATAATTACATCATTTCTCCCTTTCCTAGCTCTAACATCTCCCATATCTGCTTTGTCTAATGGTGTCCTCCATTTCTATTTCAAATTAGGTTTCTTTATCATCATTATTATTATCAATAGTATGAGTGTGTGTGTGTGTGTGTGTGTGTGTGTGTGTGTGTGCACATGAGAACAAGGACATTTAAATACAACCTGATGTGTCAGTTTTTGCTGTTTGTGTTTATATGATAGCAGGGCTGACTACTTTCTGTTAAATAAATTATTTAGCCCTAGAGAGATAAACTCTGTTCTTCTCTTAGTAGTCATTAGTTAACTATAGCTCTTAATTTCTCCCATTAATTTATTGGCCTTAATTTGCTTAGATTTTTGTCAAATTGAGCTGTGTTGCCTGGCCCCTTGAAAGTAATAGGAAGATTTAATACCATATTTTAAAAGAAAGCATTTTAGCAGTCAGGAGTTGTATAGCTGGGATTTCTTTGCACCACCAATCAGCTTCCAAATAACAACACAGAGTCTTCTTATTAATTATGAATGGTCTGCTTTAGCATGGGTCTGTTCTATTAATTATTTTAATTTAACATATTTCTATTCATCTAAATTTTGTCTTGGGAGATTTTAACCTTTCTTTCATTCTGTATGCTCTACTTTTCTGCTTTCTCCAGATCTAGCTGGCTGGCCTTTGACATCTCGTTGTCATTTTCTTTTCTATCTCACTTATGTCTAAATTTCTCCTCCTACTTACTCTCCCTTTTGAGAAGTACTGCCTATATGTCATCCTTTGCTGTTGACCATTCAGCTTTTTATTAGAACAATGAGGGGCCTAACGCAGACAATATAAAGCAGCAACATATCTCTACATAGTTAAACATATTTCACAACATAAATATAACAGATCTGTATATAGGTAAATGAATATAACACATCTTTAAATAGTTAAATGCAACATATCTTTACATAACAAGACAAATTTTCTGCAACAGAACTGTTTTCTATTACCAAGAAAATAGTTGTCTGCTGTGTGTAAAGTGAGGATTTTTCCTATCTGAGACATTTGTCTCTTTGTGTCTTATTTAAATTTGCATTTCTGAATAAAGGTGGTTGTTGTAAGGGTTAAACACTGCTGGTACTTCCTAGTATTTTCCTACTCATGTAGAGGTTGTTATAACAACTTAAAAATTTAAGTTAAAACACTTCTAAGAAAGCAATTTTTTATATTTACTTCATTTTATTATATATATTTTTATATATATGGCTATTTTGTTTGTTTATGTATCTATGTACTATGTGAGTGTTTGGTTCCAATGGAGGTCTCAGAAAAGAATATTGAATCCCCCAGAACTTAATTATGGATGGTTGTTACCCTTACTATTGATTCTTGAAACCAAATGTGGGTCAGATGAAAGAGCAGCCAGTGATTTTACCTATTGGTCCAGCCAGCCAGACCTGAGAGAACAGGATTTAAGACTCAACTTTCTCTTCAAAACATTCTTACTAATATCAACTGCAGCAATAGTGTAAATGCTGCTGACAGAATAAATGGAAGGAGAATGTGTCTTGATATATCTTAGAATAATTGAATTACTAGGTGAATACCCGAAGAACATTTTTTTCTTCTATGATTCAGAAATAAAAGCAAACAATTATGAGAAATTTGAAAAGAAATCAATACTAAGGGAGATGCATACAAAAATTAATAAGTCAAATCAAGTAGTAATTGGACCAAAAGAAAAATGATGTGATTTTTGAGAAATGTGGTGAACTTGAAAGTAAGAAGTCAACAGTTCTCTCACAATCCAACCAGTAAATAATAATTATCTATCTATCTATCTATCTATCTATCTATCTATCTATCTATCTATTTATTTTTTGAGATAGGGCCACACTATTTATGTCTGGCTGACCTGTAACTCAATTTGAAGTCTAGGCTTTCCTAAAACTTACAGAGATATTACTACTTCTGCCTCCAAAATTCTGAGATTCAAGGCATATGCTCAGGCCAGGCTCAAATAAACTTCAGTTTTAATAATAGTTTAATAAGCATAGACACTACTTTTGTAGGCTGATATTCCTGAATGTCTTTAAACATTTTAACCCATTTTTAATTATTACAGATCTATGAAAGATAACTCATGTAAAGGAGAAGTGGGTCTTTGTGTAGATATCCTTCATTTCAGAGCTGGAAAATTAAATCACTTACATCTACCTTTTTCGCAGCAAATGCTCAATTGTTCTAGTCTCTTGGCTCAGTTTGTAGCTTTGCTGAAGACACTGTGGCATGTGAGAGTCATGAAAACACTTTTCAGCTTCCAGTGTGTGTTAGGTTTTTATTGCTTATTTAGTTCCACATTTCAAAGAATGGTAGCAATCTGAGGTGGCATTTATGGAATCCAACAAGGGTGAGTCTTTCATTGTATTGTTATTCATAGCTGTCATGTCTATGCCTACTTTGTCCATTTGGTTTCTTTATGAAGTTCTATTCCTTCCGTAGACAGCTGATCATTGCCTATGAAAATGAATAGATGTCACTTTAAGGAATAATTATAATTTTATTTAGGTGGGTTCAGTTGATATCTTTCTGTAAATGTATTCATCATATTTGGAAATTATAACAGTTACAGCAAAAATTTATGAAACAAATGTACATATATATTTACAAATACATTTAAATGCATTGAAGCTTGCTTATAAAATAATTTTGAAATAGCTAAATCCTGTAAAGTCTTTTTTCACCATCAGCTTAAAAAAGGCTTTTAATTAATTATAATGTTATTATAATCCTACAGAATTCTTCTGTCTATTACAAAGCATGTCTCTTGAAATCTTATAAGCTCTGCTACACATTCAAACTTCCATGTTCTAATAAATGTCTAACAAGAAAAATAAACACAAGATCAAAAATCCAGCTTAAATCTTAGCAACAACTTCAATTTAGGATAATTAATTGCTGACTTTTGAGATGCAAACTTATTTACAATAGTATAGCAGTGTTTAAAACCAACCCTAATTTGTGCTGTTTTGTTATTAGTTGTCTTTATATAGTAATATGAGTATGTTTAATGAGTGTTAGAAGTTGTACATTTACCAGAGGTAGTTTGTGACCTTCTTATATAACCTTCTGAAATAATTACAATCATCTATGAAAGACAGAGAGTGGAGTGGTAGAAGGCTGCCTATTGTGATTTTGAGTCTGTATTGTTTATGTGTCTAAAGTTTGTAGGCCAGATAGAAATCACTTAAAGCTAATTCTGGTAAACTAAAATATAACCAAGAAAAGAGAAAACAGTGGTGTTGGAAGAACTCTTTGAGAGATTATATTACAACTCAGAGTAAATTTATGATGTAAATACCAATTATATTCCAACAGAGTTAGACTAAATTCTAAAACTGAGATGAATGCTACTATTACTAAATTTGGTTGCATGTAAAAATTAGATGGCAAGTAATTAAAATAGATATCTACATTCTCCCTTATTAAATGTTTTAAGCTTAACATTAATTATCAGCCTATATTTTTATTCTTACTATAAATATTAAGATTTTGGAACAGCAATTACAATTGGGATAAGTTAAGTTTATCCACAAAGCTTGGTTGCGGAATGCTGAAATAATATGTCTGCTATACTGACTCATGAACAGATAAGTCAGTTTTGACATTGTTCTACTGGACTTCCAAAGAGAACCTTAATACCAAGTTTCATCCATCTTGCTATTTTCTTTCCCATGGGTATAAATAGTAACTTACATGTTACTATGGCATAAGATTGTGGTATATTTAAGAAGTAATAAATTGGGGGCTAGATGATGGCTTAGGAGTTATGGGCAGTATACTTTTGTAGAGGTCCCAGGCTTTGTTCTCAGAACCTACACCTTAGGTCTCACTAAACTTCCAGGGGAACTGACATTCAAGGGTATCTGCATATACATGTCACATATAAACTCACCCAGGCACACATGAAAAAACATAAATAATGATAAATAGCTATATTTGATAACCAATAATAATTTTTGACATTAAATATTTGATTTTTTGACCCATCAGAATATTTTCACAGACAAGTATGTTAACTGGCTACTTGAAAATATGTATTAGAATATGGAAAAATTTGAATTTATTGAAATCTGAGTTGGCAAAAAAAAGAAAATTCAGTGTTTTGAAAAAGAAATCATATCAAAGGTTATATGCTTTACAAAATAAAATTTAAGAAATTTTGAAACATTAGGTGGGAGTAGAAATTTTCATTTTTCTTAATAGTATTTACTTAAAACAATATTATAATAGTATCAACAAATACTAGAAAAAGACACCAATTTTCTTTTTTTTTCTTGTTTGACAATTTTTTTTCTTTTTTTATTATTATGAGTAAAGAAGTCATGTTTTCTATCCTTGTATATCCTTATTCAAGGTTCTTTCCCCCTCCCACCACATCAGGTCATTCTCTCTTCTCCACATCTCCCCATCCCCACCATGGGCAGGTGGTCCCAAGGTCCCACGGTCTCAATATTGCTTAGTTCAGCCTCCACTCCTGGCAAATCCAGTTTTCTCCCCCCAACATCAAGACAACAATATTATAATAGTAACAACAAATATTAGAAAAAGACACCAATTTTCAAAAGAATTTTGAACTTCCTTAAGTTTGCCAGAACACATTGGATTTTGTAGTGGGATTATGGTATGTTGTAAATATTTGTCCTGCCTACTACTTTAATAAAAACGCTGATTGGCTGGAGGTAGACAGGAAGTGTGGGTGGAGCTACCAGACTGGCAAAATCTCATATCTGAGCAAACTCACCACCCTGATGTCTCAGAGATTCCAGGATATGATGCAGAGAAAAGAAGTTGAAATGCTGCTTTGAGAAAAGGTACCAAGCTGCATGGCTGAAAAAGATGGGTTGAGTTAAGATAAAAGAGTTAGCAAGTCTTATGCCTGGGCCCTAGGTCAATCAGGAGAAAATTAACATAAGCGTCTGTGTGTCTCTGAGTGTCTGTGAGTGTTTCTGTCACACTGCCAGACTACCAGTCAAACCTCTGGTTCAGGCCTGGAAAGTCAGGGCTAGAAACATAATACAACAGGATTTCTATGTTAGAATATAAGCAACTTATTTTCAATGTATCATTTTAAATAACTATTATTTTAATTCTATTTTAAAAGTTTTCTCAAAAAACATATGAACTTTAGTATTCAATATCTCTATAGTTTATTTTATAACAAGTATAAAATTTTATAGTTCTTCAAATTCACACTTAGAATAAGAATTAGTTGTCCAGGAAAATACAATAGCATAATGATATGAATATTACCAAGAAATGAATATTCCATATAGTTTTAAAATGATGTATATACTGAATATTAATTACTAAGAACATACTATTATCTTTGTAAAGACCAAACAATCTAAAAGAGTAAAGAAAATATCTAATAATTATGCTGACATGGTATATGAAATAACTTTAAATGTCATATTAATAAAGCATTAATATACTTAGCATTATTTGGTATTATTTAGGAACATGATAAGGAATGATTACTGGATATGAATATACTCATTGATACATATGTGGGTACATATGAATATTAATATATACTTATGTTTTGTTTCTTTTTAGAATATACTTCAAATATTTCTCTATATATTTTTTGCTGTATATTGACTACCACGGCTTTCTGAGCCTCTATAATTGTTTGAGAAAATTACTTAGACTAGACTAAATTTTTCTTTCTATATAAATATAAATCCTACTTCTCTTTCTCTGTGGAATGCTGATTAATACAGCCAATGAACAGTATGTTAATTAAGACATTGATAAGGACGTTTACTTCATATCATTTTTAAAACTCTATGTTTCTCAATAAGACATGAAACTGGTAAGAAAGAAATACCCCTTTTCTGCTATATACACTCGGGCATTCCCTTTTATCTTGAACAATCTGCCTACCTTTTATTATCCAAAAAAGCAGTCCTTCAATAGAAGTTAAACATTAAATTATCATTAAGCATATTAATTAGCTTTTTTATTTTAATATTTATTTTTTAAAATCTCTCTGGTCTGTAAGTAGTGAGTTTTAACTATTAAAAATTGGAATATTTTCTTCTTTGATGTAGCTTTCCATAGTCAAACATGGGTGAAAGAAGGAAATATCTGAAGACATCATTTAATTTAGTTCATAATGAGATCAAAGTTTTGGATGGAAACATATTTCTGGCATGTTTCTTTGCAGGAAAATATAGCTAAGCTATTAAATTTTGCTTGTCTTAAAGAGTCCCTGGATAATGGGCCCTAAGGGACCCTGTTCCCATTATTACCATAGCCTTAGAGTACCTTTAATTCCTAGTACTAGATGTCTAGTTGCATTTGCATGCTGTATGTACAGCATACATCATTTTCTCAAAGGCATTAGATCAGCACCATAGCCTGTTTCTAGTCTAATTTTCCAGAAGATCACACAGTACTGGTTGTATTGTGCAATTCTTAAACACTGCTTTAGAATTAGTAAAAGGATATTGGATTGGAATTGATGATCATTGACAGACAGAAATGTCTATTTAGAGACAGGACAAAGTATGCCCATTTGTGTTTCCTAAGTGACAATTATGGTGACACAATACATTCTGTTAACATTTCTGTATAATAACATTCTTGGTGCAGCTAATGCCTGGCTGACTGATGTGTTTGTAGGTAATGTAGGTCACTATAAATTTCTATTGGATGAGCAGCTGGGAAGAGACTATAAAAAATGGCTAATTGTGTGTCAGTTACATTGTGTCTTGGTTCAGAGGTGAGGTGAAGGCACATACTGAAAAACAAATGGTTTAAATTATTCAGCAATTCCATTGTTCGCTCACATATGTCAGGTGGCCTCCCAAAGTGACACTTTAGCTTCCAAACAATTCAAATTCACAAAAATAGTTGTACCAGTAACATGAAATGTATACTGCAGTCATTTCGTTTTGAGAAATATCAACACATGCTTAAATAACACAAGGGTGTAGAAAAATTTAGAGAAGTATACTCTGCTGCTAAAATAAGTATCATTGATTTCTTAATTCATCAAAGTATATTTTGTTTATTTAGTGCACAAGTGTGTGTGTGTGTGTGTGTGTGTGTGTGTGTGTGTGTGTGTGTGTGAACCCATGTCCAATGGACTATGGAAGAAAGTCAGAGCAACACCAGCAGCTATCTGTTATTCTTGAACTGACTTGTTCTTTTCCTGGTTTGAGTCAGAATTTTCATTCCTGATTAGTTTTAGATGGCAAGAAAAGCTGAAAGTCTCCAGTTGTTAGAAATATTTGCAGGATTTAGGTTCTAAATTATGGTTGGACAGAGAGGAGGGTGTTTTCTGATGGAGTGGACTAGATAAATAAAAAATTTATATTTAGTATAGCATTCTTTGATGTCTCAATTTTGACTTTAGTCTGTCAGTAACACCTTGAGATTATATTGTAGTCTCTGCATCTCCCACGGGCACAGATTTTCCACCTGCCATCATTGCTTCTCAAATGAGCAAGAGTACACATTTATTTATATCTTCAAAGCCCCAACTTTTAAAACCCCACACCAGATTAAAAAAACATATACACCATCTCAAGCCTGAAGATTAAGTCTGTAATTAACATAGCCATAGTTTAACATGAAAAAGTAATTAAAACTCCATGTTATCATGCCATCACTATGGAAAAATATTGGACACATACTGCTTACAATGAGATGAGGATTTATTTTGTCCATGATTTCACAGGTTTCATTCCATCTTGGTTGGATCTGACCGTTTGAATGTCATGATCAGAAGTGTAGAGTAAAAGAGAAAGCAAGAGTCTACTTTCCAAAAAAAAAAGAAAGAAAGAAAAATGAGGCATAGTGGTATATAACTTTAATTCCAGCAGTTGGTAGGAAGAAATAGGGAAAAAGAGACAGAGTCAGGCAGGCAGGCAGAAGCAGGGAGAGGCAGAGAGAGGCAGACAGGCAAATCTTTTGGATTTAAAGGTCAATGTTGTCTAAACAGTTCCAGGAACACTAGAACTAAATAATGAAACCCTGCCTCAAAACCAAACCAAACAAAAAAAAAGAGCAAAAAATGGGGGTGGACATTTTATTTCCCATTCAAGGGGACATTTAGTAACCCAAATTATTACAGATCACTTCATTCCAAATTACAGCCAACAGCTTGAACTTGAGCATTGAGATTTAGTGGACATTTGTGATAAAAAAACAACATCTTTAATGACTTTGCCTCCTATTTGATTAAACCTGAAAACCTCTAAATATACTCAGCCTAAAATTTATTCATGGGTCATCAGTCATCATTTTTTAAAGCTTAATGTGTGTGCAAATCCACCAGGAATATTATTAAAATGAAATTAATTATTATTCTATAGGTGTGCATGGTTCTGAGACACTACATTTTCAGTCAAGGGGTTCCAAGGGGATCCCGAGACTAGACTATTAAAAGAAAATACTGAATCACAATAACTACCCTAATAGATCTTATCCAAACATTTTATTGCTCAAAATAAGTCACTGGAGAAAGCTTCCTATCAAATGAGCGACTGAATGAATACAAACAAAAGGAAATTTTCTGTTTGAGAAATTTAACTGTGACAAGAAAAATTATTTTTTAAGTGAAAATAACATTTTTATTTTACAATATTTTATTAATTCATTGGGAATTTTACACAATGTATTTTGTTCATATTTACCCCATACTCCTCCCGCTTGTTTTTGTAAAATCCACTCGAACTCTATCTTCTAATTTTTGTGTCTTCTTTCTCTTTAAATAACTCATCAAGTTCAGTTTGTGCTGTCTACATCCTTCCAGATATGAGACTCTCCACTGAAGTATGGTAGACCTACCAGGGGCCATATCTTAAACAAAACTGGCTCTCTCTAATAATAAATATTTCTACTTTTCCTCTTTTATTATGAATAAAGTCATATTTTTATCCTTGTATCCCCTTGTTCAAACTCCTTTCCCACTCTTGCCCCTCCCAGTCAATCTCTCTTCTTCTCACAGATAATGTCTAACAAATTCTTAATGGATATCCTTGATTTATAGAGAGAGGGATGAAATAAGAGTGATTTTCTAGTCACTTATACTGATAGAGTAATTTCTAACAAATTCTTCGTGTTATGCTTGATTGACAGACACATGGACAAAATAAGAATGAGTTAGAGTTAATGATCAGGGTTATTATGTCTTCTTCTGTGAGCCTACATACATCCTGTTTGTTTATGACTGAGGACAGTTCTTCTACACAGTGTCTACTACAGCAGTCACGGTAAGTGACTTCCAAAAATTCAGCACTTTATGAAATATGTGGTGCTATTTTCAGCCATCAAGCCTACTTTCTAAATCATACTGTGCCTGTATGAATCTGAATCATGAATATGTATCATATACATTTTATTGAAACCAGTCACATTTGGGCCTGGTCCATGTAACTTGACTTCTAACTTTACCTTATTATTTACCTATTCTTTCAAACATTTTGACAGCCACTGCTACATCCCAGGCACTGAGGATATAAAACAGACTGAAATGTGTTATCAGTCCTCTGGCATCTCATAACCTGCTTTCCAGGTACATGTTGTCCTGTACCAGCTTCCTGCATGGAACAGGACTGCTTTAATTTTACCAGGGTCTTGTATCCCAGTTCTTAGGAATTCCATGCTCCTTAATGAAAACCATCTTGAACATTAACACTTGTACCTTGAATATTTTCACCACCTGGGTCATGTTTCCTTCTCTATCAGCAGGTTGAATGATTGGTTAATAAATCTTGACCTCTGTTGGATTCATACTTTAATATCAATCGCCACTTTAAGCTGTTCTCAGATGAGAGGCTTGGAGACTAGTAAGTTTCTATCTTTACTATTCCTGACCTTCTATCTCTAGGTAGCTCATAACATAAACATAAAAAAGTACAAAGTACAAAGTACAGAGTAATATGAAAACCCAACTCCTTTAAATGATTTTCCAGTTCAATATGCCCAGTCCTCACATTGCATAGTAAGCTTTAGGTCTGTCTTCCTTCCTCTCCACTCCTTCCCTCCCCTCCTGTCCCCTCTCCTTTCTTTCCCTCTCTTCCCTCATTGTGTGTCACTTTTTGTCTGTATATAATAAAGCTATAGAAAAGTATATATGAATATAAATAAACATTGATAGGTAATATGTATCTGTCTTTCTCTTCTTTCATATATTTTTCAGAACACTTGTTAAAATACCCCAATTTCCAACTATATTCAGAATTCTGAAGTTAATGACAAAGTGTCTGAATTATCATGGCTTTTATGGTTACAATATATGTATATATTCAGAGAAAGAAATAAAATAGCAGACTAAATATTTTTAATCCTAATCTTTCAGAATACTTATATGAATTCAATGAATTATATTACACATAAATCATTGTCTTTCTGATAGTCATATATTCTACAATATTTATTGGTTATATAAATATATTGTGTGTCTCATTGCATCTTGATATATTTTATCAAACATTACAGGGTGAGTGTAGAAACTCTCTTAGGAAGCACTGAGGCAGGGTGTATCTCTTTTTTGTTGAGCAAGTTAAAAGACTTTTCAAAAAGTGTTCAAAGAATATTCAGACTAAAAGTTTAGATTTTAAAAGTAAGACCTAATAATATTTAAGCTCTTTTCAAAACTTAGGTTATTTGTATTTGTTCTTGAGATTTAAGAAAATTATTTTTTATAAAATATTTCCTTTTCTACAAATGATTTTGTCTTTTAAATATAAGAAATAAAATAATAAAAATTAGTCTTTACCTTCTTATTTCTTTTCCACTTTACCAAATTTCCCATTATTTTTCTAGTATTGTTCTAGGCTTTCTGGCCAATAGTCAAGTTTCTAAAGTGGCTAGGTCATTTTAATGTCAGTTACATCCTTACCAGATGCTTATCACAAATAAATTTCCCTCACTTGTCTTCTTTCTTGTGTAAACATGACATACACCATTTCCACAGAAGACTTTCCTGGAGAAATTAAGGTCAGTGAAGGGCCAAATTGAAAGATGACCTGTGTTGATATATTGTATATTTAATAAAATTAACCAGAATATCAGAGACAGGAAACAGACCATAATCAATTCTCATCAAGTCAACTTCTCAGGGTAAATGCTATATTAAAGAGTCTTCAGCCTGGCTGGTCGCTTCTACAGAATACATGAGTGTCTGCCTCCTTCTGTCTTAACTATCTTGTCCTCCCTGCTGTTTCACTTTTCATGTTCAACTGCATCATAATCTCAGAGCTAGTATTAAAAGTTTGAGATACTACTGCTTGGCTCTTAGATTTTGAAATCACAGAAATCCAGAAAGATCTCTGTCTCCTGAGTGATGGAATTAAAGGCGTGAGTCACCACTCTCTGACCTTCATGGCTTGACTGTGAGTGATTCTGTTATCTGATATTCCAGTCTGTTTTGAATAAATATACAATACATCACCACAATGACCAGTTAAGAAGTATGAATGATAAATTTCTTAGCTGGACCAGGAACACCGAGGAGAGTTTTTCCTTTTAGTAAATATTTATAGATTGTTGGAAATCACAGTACTAAGTGTTGAAACTTAATCTTTAATCCACTTTTCTAATGTCGACTCTTATATGACGTATTGATGAATATATTCATGTTCATCTGTTTATTTTATAATATTTGAGAAGAGTAAATGTCCTACAAGGTATCTGAATGTAGTACTGACATGTAAGACTGGGTATGGATAATTCAATCTATTAAAAGATAATTTTCACTAGCAATATAATAAATTATATATTAAAGTGTTGATTGTATAAACCAGAAACCTACTTATTCCATAACAAGATTCTCTCTTCCAAAGGTTATTATTCTCTTCTAGTCACTGAGATGTGAAACTTAATGTCCATTCATTAATGTAATCTCTTGATTTCACGTGTTTTCTAAATGCTGCATCCAGTAAGCCCTTTATCCAGATGGTCTCTCTAGTTAGTTGCCAATGGAAATTCCTGGAACCAGATTTCACTGTTTTATGTGACATACTAGATATCTTACTCTGAAGATTTTTTTTCTATCCATTTATCCAGTAGTAAGTTTGGTCTACCCAAAACTTGTGTTGCACATGTCTTCTCTCATTCTCACACACTTTCATCATCCCAAGAATTTTAATAAGTACTGTATTTATTAAAAGTAAATGTTGCCACTTATAAAGAGATGCTAATCATTTAGAGGTATTTATATATATATATAGTCTGTTTGACATTGTGGTCTTGCCACAATGATTTAAAATCAATATTACTCTCAGGTGATTCTAAATCATATGTTTTAAAGCTTGCATGCACTGTATATAGGATAAAGTTTAAGGAACCCATAAGGAATGACAAGCCTTGCTGACTGGTCCTTTATCTCCTTAACTAAACAAGTTCTAAACATAACATAAGTGTGCTCATCATTTCTCCACAAGTACCATAAATGTGATTCTTCAGTTCTTGTGTTTATTTTTGGTTATAGTACCTTTTACTCAACCACTTAAACTTTTTTCAATTTTGTGTGATGTTTAGAAGTACAGATTGGGCTCTAGTTTCTTGAATTTTCTATATATTTTAGAGATCAATCCTGTCACTTGTAGGGCTGGTGAAAATATTTCCCCATTCTGTAGGCTGTTGTTTTGTCCCATTGACTGTGTCCTTGTCATTATAGAAGCTTCTTAGTTTCAGGAGGTCCTATTTATTGATTGCTGTTCTTAGTATTTGTGCTACTCATGTTATATTTAGGAAGTGGTCACCTGTGCCAATGCATAGGAGGGTATTTTCCATTTAGAACTCAAGAAACTAGAGTCTCAAACCTAGAATAACCCAATCAAAAAATGGGGTTCAGAACTAAAAAGGGAATTCTCAACAGAAGAATTACAAATGACTGAAAGGCACTTGGAAAAATGCTTGACATCTTTAGCCATCAAACAGCTTTGAGATACTACCTTACACCTGCCAAATTGACTACGATAAAAGACACAGATGACAGCCAATGCTGGAGAGGGTGCAGAGCAAGGGGAACACTCCTCCATTGTTGGTGGAAGTGTAAGCTTGTTCAGTCACTTTGGAATGCAGTATGGCAGTTTCTCAGAACACTGAGAATCAATCTCCCCAAGGATCCAGCAATACCACTTCTGGCATATAAATATGCACATTCACACTCCAAAGCATTAGCTAAACTATATACATAGCAGCATTATTTGTAATAGCAAGAACCTGGAAATAACCTAGATGCCACTCAACTGAAGAATGGATTAACAAACTGTGGTACATCTACAAAATGGCATACTACTCAGCACTAAGAAGAAATGATATTCTAAAATTTGCAGGCAAATGGATGGATTTGGAGAACATCCTCCCGAACGAGGTATCACAAACTCAGAAAGATAAGCAGGGGATGTACTCACTCATTAGTGGACTTTAAACAAAAAGCAAAGCGTACCCAAGCTGCAAACCACAACAACTGAAAAGTCTGGGATCTGAAACACCTTAGACCAGCACCGTGGAGCCCATTCCCTCCAGAGGAACATCTGACCCAATCTTGATGTTGGAGTGAGGAAACGGATCTGTCTGGAGTGGATGCTGAACTAAGCCACCTTGGGACCTCGGGACCTCCTCCCCTTGGTAGGGAGGAGATAAGGAGATGGGGAGAAGAGAGAGTGATTGGGATGAGTGGGAAGGGGAAGGGAGTTTGAACAAGGGGATACATGACTAAAAAATCAGGGTTTATGCATAATAAATTTTTTTTAAAAAAAGAAATACAGATTGATCCCTACATCCCCCCCAAGAAAGCCTTATTAACATCTCTAATTTGTTTCTTAACTGATTCTCATCTTTTATTGTAAATCTACATTCCTACATTTTCACACAGCATTTTTGGTATATGCCCCCACTTAGAGGTGAGCAGTAACTCTCTATAGAGTAGGCAGAGAGAGTGTTTTCTGAATCCCATATGTTTTAGAATGTAACTTTATTCTCTACAAGAAGCTGACTCCTTGAGAATGCTCCTATATTTATATTCTTTAGGATTCCCTTTTCAATCTTATTTTCCACCTAATTTAAGCATCATGTTTTGGGAAAATTCACTGCCTTATATGTTAGTAAAATATGATTCATAGAGTATTCTCTGGAGCACAAGATGCTTTAAAAACACATTGAGACACATAGTATGTTAGGATCTTAGGATACAGTTGTGGAAGATTGCTATGTCACAAACTTAGATCCTACAGTTTTCTGTACAGGAAGACAATAGATCTTTTCTGAGAGATATATAGATAGAAAGAGACTACAATCTAAGAATCTTGTTTCCATACATTATATGCATATTTTTATTAAATGTCTTCCTTTTCTTTAATAACATCTATAAGACAAATTAAATGTAGTCAGTGGATTTGGATATAGCTGAATCCTTAAGAATAGGTACTTCCCTTGCAGTTGGCATATTTTGGCTCACAGCATCCCAATCAGTTGGTTAACAACACTGTGACTGCAGCTCCGGGAATTTTATACTATATTGTACCCGCATAAGTCTGGGCTTGTCAGGAGACAGTCACTGAAAAAGGACGAACTCATGAGGCCATACTCCTTATCCTGCCCAAGGTAAATAAATACTCCTCCCCACAGATAGATACCACAGGAGGGATATTCTCTGTCTTGAGATGCATGCACATAAGTGAGTCTGCCAATATTGAATGGTTAGTTCTGCATCCCTGAATATATTTATGGCTAGCTCTGGTTAAACTCGGTAATTCACAAAACAAATGAAACAAAAATGTAAAAGGATTTATAAGAGGGAAGAATTGTGGAAGAGAGATGAAGAAACTGAGGGTGATGGCAGTTAGAACACATTATACATGTATATGAAATTGTGAAGGGATAGCACATATAGTATTTTGAAATAAATAAAATGTCTTTAAAACCAAGTAATACTCAGAGGGTCTATATCAGTAGTGGCTCAATTTTGACATTTTCATAAAGCAATTTTCATTTTTTCCAGCAAAATTTACAGTAAACCTCCAGAGACACTGCCAGAAACAAGAGCCATAGAACGAAGGAAACTTGACTTCAAGTACTAACTCTATCATTTTTTTTGCTGTGAAATTTTTTGGGAAAAAGCTATTTGTCTGGAAATAAAACACATTGCTGGAACACTAGCCTTGCTTGTTTGAGGCAGTGGGTTCAATTTCCTGCACTGCCTCTAATATACAATAAAAGGTACACTGTCACTGTTTGTCTTTTTTCTGACTATAATGAATGTGAACTAGTGCATGGGACTCATCCAATCTCTTAAGTTAAAATGTAAACAGGACATCATTTCATATTAAGAAATTACTATCATTAGAATGCAAGAGAGATTACATATTGCCCACATGAATGAAAGTCAATTTTATGACTATTTTTGAAAGGGTTATTTTAAGAGACACCATTAAGAAATTAATGACGGTGCTCTTAACCGCTGAGCCATCTCTCCATTATTGGGCCAGTGTGACCATAGGACTGTCTGCTCCCTGCCAAGGGAGGGGATGGGGAGTTGCAGAGAAGAAAAATGATCAGATGTGTTGGGAGGGGGAAGAGACCTTGAATAAGGATATACAGGGATGGAAAAAAAACTCAGAGGGAAAGCTGAACACAAAGAAAATATATGTGTAGCAATCTTATTTGCATTTCCACCCTTGATAAGCCATGCTTATGATTATTATCCTCTGTATAGTTATTGTTAACTCTTCCACATTTTTAAATTCTTTTTACTGTTTTTTTGATAAATACAAAATAAAGAAGGGAAAAAAGAAAACAAAAGAAATTAATGACTTCAAAAATTCATCTTTGTAATGCAGAACTTGAAAAAAATCCATAATAACACAAAGAATCCTTTTCCAGGTTATTCTACCATTGAACCATGAGTAATTGTTGTACCCTGTGAATAGTGACACAGTCACAGGTGTATTTACATGTGTCTAGTGATACACCTGAAATAATCAATGTATGTGACATTAGGCTGATAATTGTTCAGCAAGCATTTATGCTTCCATCTTTTATGGAAGATCTCATTACAACTGTAGGTCAACACATCATGACTCTATGTCAAGCTGCAGTAAAAACATGTCAATTCCAATGTGCATGTATTCAGACATTTGTAATCATTCTGGTAAACTTCCACTGGAACTGACATCCCATTTTTATTTCCCCTACTGCTGTATTACCAAGCAAGCCTCATCAACATCAACAGCATCCCTGCATGACCTTAAAGAGATTTGTTCCCACATGATACTCTGACTCCTCCAATATAAACTATAAAGTTAATCTTCGAAAAGTGAAGTAATGATTTTAATGACAATAGAGGAAGGAGTGTGTCTCAACCGTCCTAATGCTACAATCCTTTAATATAGTACCTCATGTTGTATTGTCTCCCAACCATAAAATTATTTTTATTGCTACATCATAATGGCAATTTTGTTACACTTATGAATTATAAGGTAAGTATCTGATATGCAGGATGTCTGATGTGAGTCCCCACACATAAGTGACAATTGACACAGACAGTGAACTTCCCATCTTGGATACAAACTATACTCAGCTTAGGCACCGTTACTCTCTGCACATACAGCAGGAAACAATTCTAATAAATATCTGAATGGATGTTCCAATGAAATACAAGTGAGTTTCATGAAAACCCTCTATCAAAGTCAAATACTTACATATCACAAAACTAATGCTTCCTTTAGGAACCTTTACTTCTTATATTATTCATTTACCTCCAATAGAACACTTTAGGCTTGAAGGAGACAAAAAGATCTCTATGAGATGAGAAAAGGGAAATTGTCAATTATCTAATTGTTCAAAAAAATCTATTAATTTTGTAACAAACGAGCAATAAGTTTCTTCAAATCACCTTAATACACACCTGATATTACACTTGATATAATGCAGTCCCCATTTCTCATTGACTCATCTTTTAAAATAAATTAGTAACATACCTTTATTTTAAAGATTATTTAGGGTGATGATCTGGAATTTTAAGATTAAGAACATTCAAGAAATACAACTCTCCTAGTTTTCCACAAAATTTTAACAGTAGAAAAACCATTACTTAGTTTTTGTATACTTAGTGCAAATTCTTCAGGCTCAGTACTAGATGATGGTTCAGTTCAGAGATCTATCCACAAAAAAAAATCAGTGTTGAAATAAACAATGTTTTGGACTGCCTCCCGACTTAATACTGCACAAAGAAAACAGAGGCAGCACATCCCAGGACAAGCTAGGTAGCTAGATTACTCAAAAATCCTGAGCTTTAGGTCCAAGTTGGAGACCATGTATCAAAATATAAAGTTGAGTGGTATTGAGAAATGCAACCTACATTAGCCTCAGGCCTGAACATACACCCATGTAAACATGCTTGTATGCCTGTACACACACCAAACATAAATCCCTAAGCATACCCACACAATATGTCACATGCATACACACTTAAAACTTTCTGTCTATTGGCTTTACTTGACATTAGTTATCTGCCTGCCTCTATATTGTTCTGCTTGAAATCTGTGTACATGTGTAAGAATAAATTATATGCTGGGTTTTAAGGTTCACAGTTTCCTTCTTCATTAACATGTGGTGTTTGTAGTACTATTATGTGTATTTGTTATATTCTATTAGCTGTACTGTTTCACAGTAAGTCACATGCAGCAAGATAAATAGATCTGTGAACAAATTTGGCTACAGGAAACGCAACATGAAATGGAGTTTCATTAAAATGGAGGCAATCTGCATCAACTCAAAGGACCTCAAGAGGATCACCACAGCATTGACTACATTCTGTTGCAGAGATGGCTATTGAAATGGAAATGAAAACTGATTTTTACCAAAGGAATAGGGGCAATCTTTTAGACTTAAAACACATCCATTAAAGCAATGGTC
Organism: Sigmodon hispidus; assembly: GCA_004025045.1. NCBI lineage: Eukaryota > Metazoa > Chordata > Mammalia > Rodentia > Cricetidae > Sigmodon > Sigmodon hispidus. Next base: position 26,799 of record PVIH01013390.1, read on the forward strand.
TGGTACTCGCAGCAGCAACTGGCTTTAGAACAACTTGACTCTTAGTTTGTGAGCTCAAAGTGATGAAGGTACCAATAGGATTAAAAAAAAGAAAGAAAGAAAGAAAAAAAAAAAAAAACAGAGGCCGGAAAATGTTTCAAACTTCAGGTTTAACCTGTTGATCTATTAGACCTCATATTATAGCAAGTAGCTTCAACTGAACTCAGGTTCTTTTCACAGAGTTTTCAGGAAATTGGAATGAATTTTCTGCATTTTAGCACTTTTCATGACAACACTTACAATGTTTTATTGCCATTACTTAAATTGTATCTAATACCGCTACAATGTAATAATGCTCCTGTCCTGTTATTTAAGATCTAGTAACTAAGGCAGACTTTAAATTCTCTAAATAAAAGTATTATAATTTTCATTTATTCATTGCTATTGCTAATGCTTAAGTTTGTGTTAGGCACATGGAGTATAATTCGTATTTATAACTAATGAAGTAACCAAATCCAACAGAAAAGGAGAGTTTAGTGAGAAATTAAGAAGGAAAGGTTTTGAAAACATGCACCTTCTGAAAGCTGGCAGAGAATATCAAGATTAAGTGTTGGTCTTATTTCTGCCAGACACATTCATGGCTTGCCTTATGGAGCTTTTCAGTATAGCTAGCCTAGGACTGGAAGTAGTAATGACCCTCAGAAAATAGCTGTAGCAATTTCTTTGCATCCAGGAAGCCTGCTGCCTATCACAGAAAAATGCACTTTCTCAGATACTTCATACTAGTTGGTTAATGGAGTCTCTGAGGATAAAGAAAGAAACCTCTTAGGATCAGGCAAGTTGGGAAGAAAGGCTTTGCACATCCCTGGAATAAGCTGTCTGAATCCTTCTTCTGCCAAAGGGAGAGCCCAGGCTATTTCAGTATTAGTAACTCTAACAGTTACAAGTACTTTTTGTCAAATAAGGTCATCTACTTTACAGGGAGTGTCAAGGTATATTCTTTTTTATCCATTCTATTTCAGAGAAAAAATCTCTCATGCTACAAATCAAGTCTGTGTAGATATGGTTGCATAGCAACCTTAATGCAGTACATATTATAGAAGAAATAATATTCTATATGCATATTTATATGTCATATGACATAACATAGAATAATATATTACAGTTTAAAGTACATTGGTCTCACTTCTTCAATGCTTCAGCATTCTGGAGTAACAAAGGAGATAGAATGTGCACTGGCCCACTGCATCTTGTAAAGGTTTATTGATCTTGTTATTGGTACAGTGATCATAAAAATAAAGGCAGCAATTTCTCAAGGCAGGTTCTGACAGGATTGAACCTGGGATATCTTTAAATCAAATTCTCAATATCCTGTTAGCAGCATGTAACAGCAACATTCTTGCCCTCCACATCTCATTGCCTTATTGGAAACTCTAATGGGGCAGAAGAAAATCCTAGAAAGAATGCAAGAGAAAGAAAAGAGATGTGCTTATCTTAGCACTCTGACTCCCAATCTGGAGAACGTTGTCCTTGGCTAAAGTCTTACTTAGCCATCGATCATGTTATGAAAAAAGTTCCACATATGCTCATTAAAAATATAACCAGAACACCTTCCAATTATCCCTGGTTGATTGGCAGCAAGAGTGACATTTGAGGATGTTTTTCCCTGTTTTTCTTTTATAGTTTTTTTTTTCCATTATTTTTTTAAAATTTATTTTATCTACCAACCAGTTTTCCTTCCTATTGTCCTATACCAGAAGAGCAATTAAGTGTCAATATTGAATTCAAGATGAGAACAATAAATTAAAGTGAATTTATTTTTCTATTAAAATATTTGACTGGCCTGAAAAATTTTTTATGACGTTTTCTGGCTTTTCCCACCAATGTATATGTGGCAAGGATATTGTTTCTTTAGTTCTACATGGTATGATGCCCTAGATGTGCCAGAACACAACCTGTATCTTTCTCTGGTTATTTTGGTGATGATTTGTAGAAACGTTTATCAGATAAAATTTAGACTCCATGTTAGAACTGATAGTGTAGTGGCTTAAGATTTTGAAAATCTGATTTGCTAATGTTATTCCCAGGAAAACAATTTAGAAATCTTTGTGGGTCAGAGAGCAGACTATAGCAGGTAGGGTAATGATCTCAGTAATATTTATTTCAGTTATTTACCTGGGAATGTGTTATTAGGAAAAATGTTGCAGATGTGCTTATCTTAAGGAGCATGGAACATGGAGATTTTCTATGGCACGAATTGACAGAAGACATTATTATGTAAGAAAGATCAGATTGGTCAAATGCCATTGGTTTAAAGGTGGATAGGGGAGGCCATGAACAAAGACATATGAGGGGCCCTGAGAATATTTAACACTCTAAAAAGAAATCACTGATTCTCCCCAGAAAATCCAGAAAGGAACACTACTAAAATGTTTAACACAGAACCTATTGATTTAAATTGTGTAATCTAAATTATAACATTGTGGTATTTGGGGCAGCAGCAATTACATTTAATACAAATTATAACAATCTTAACAACCCATGCAGTTTTCATGTATAAAATTTGCAGAGAATTTACCATGCACAGAAATTTTCTCTTCTTCTGAGTTTTTAATTTTTGTTGTATTTATTTACAAATTTATCCATATATATTTCCATATACATACACACACACACACACACACACACACACACACACACACGCATCATGTTTATAAAAGGTAGAGTCTCAGAAGGATGCCTTTCAGATCCTTCTCTATCCACTAAGTCTGGGCATGGCATAGTGTCTTCCCGAAATTATTGATGTGCATATGAGTCTGGAGAGTTAATTTTGCCTTCTGTCTCTGCACATTGTACTTATTTTTCAGTACTGTAAATAAACTCTAGTCCCAGTTTTCTGAGGACCCTCCATTAAATACCATATATGAAATACATGGAGCAGCACAAATTAAATTTGAGTTGTTTAAAAAGAGAGAACACTGAGTTAGTTGAAAAGGAAAGGGGGGATGGATCTGGGAGGATTTGGGAGAGGGAATAATTAAATTAAAACACATCGTATGAAATTCTCAAAAAGTAATGAAAATGAGAAGAAAACAAGGATGATGCCTACAACAATATGCTGCTACTCAGTGGCTATCGATTAATTCAAACTGCTCTGGAGAGTGGGACTTCCTTTTGATAGGAGTTCAGAAAGGCCATCAGGACCATAGAGACCCAAGAGAATGTGTCTGGGAGCAGGCAGACAATCTCTGGCTTCTGATGCTAACACTTTCATGCTGACCTGAACTTAGCCCTCTGCAACTCAGCTCTACTCTTGATATTCTCTTATTGAATACAGTAGGTATCCCAAACGACTCATGCATTTTTAAATTCCTTTGAGGAAACAAGAAACATGTATAAAGAAATGTCTATTCTTGTGGATTACAAACTATGTTGATGAAAATCAATAAGGTATATTGCTATCTGTATATGACTGGTTTAAAAACAAAATGAAAAGACAAAACAAGACAAAAGGATGAATAGCACAATTTATACGAAACCAAGGTTTACATTTTGTTCTACAGTCCTATAAATATAATCTCCACAAATCTGTTTAGTTCTAACAGTAATCATCTATTATGTAGCTTAGATTTGAGGACAGTTTTCTAATATTTTCCTAAATTATCAAGTAAACTCAACAGATAAATTTTTTAGGATGAACATTTCCAGGTAAACTTTGAAAAGTTTTCTCATTTTTTTTCTGAGTTGTTGACAATCTGAAACATATATCAGTCTCTCTCTCTCTCTCTCTGTGTATTTGTCTCTATCTCTCTCTCCATCTCTCTGTCTCTCTCTGTCTCTCTGTCTCTCTCACTTTGTGTGTGTGAGAGAGACACAGACACACACAGACACACACACACACACAGAGAGAGAGAGAGAGAGAGAGAGAGAGAGAGAGAGAGAGAGAGAGAGAGTGTGTTTTAAGATACAGAGAGATGCCTAGAATTTGTTTACTACATTGATCCAGTCATCAATTCAATTTATTTATCTGAGTTAGGAACAGAAACCAGAAATCTATCAAATGCTTTTGTGCCATTAGTCAGAATGTCTGAAATTGAATACATGTTTCTTGTTGACTGCAGTAAATTTTACTGAGCTACTCAGTCCCACTGGGATGTAGATGAAAGATACAAAATCAATTGAAAGTTTTTGGCCTTTATTAGCAAACCACCATCTTTGTCAAATCATAAATAGCTCCAGCAAATACTTTTTACCTTATGGTGTACTAATAAGGCCATGATGTCTAGAGAATACTTTTAAAGCAGGCACAGGTTTACAATTTGGCAAGTGTTTATTATGAAGAGATTAATGGTACAATATTTAAGCTGCCTTAAATAGAAGATGCTTTTCTCAAGAAAAATGCAAAAATATTTTTAAAAGCAGTTAAGCTTTAGATTTTTTAATCAAATTTATTTATGAAATAAATTGTAATTTCCACATTTGCTAAACACTGGAGTTTCCTGCTTCTAAAAATAGGGAGAAGATAAGAAAAGAGTCATCCACTAAATTTTAAATATTTGAAAATTTGTTCAAATAGAAAAATAAAATTCAAAACACTAACAAAAATAATTCTATTTTTATGATTTTACATAAGTGAAAAATTTGCAAATCTCTACTTTCATGCAATAAATGATACATTTTTACGACTTATTGGTTCTTCCTGGTTAGAAGATTGTGAGTTTAATAGATTCATCAGTTTGGCAAAGAACATTTGTTCATGCTTATTAGCATGGATTTGAAAGTTATTCTGGGTGCCTTATTGTGGAATGGCATTTTCTTGTTGGTATTTAAGACCAATAACTGACTCAATTTGTAAGAACTTACAAAAGAATGTGGGACTCTCTTTGATTTTTCTCTCACTTTTAGAAATATTGTATATAATTTATATAGAAATGTAGTAAAAAAATTCTGGTCTGTCTGGCCCATGGCCCAGACCCGCAGACTCATAGTTTCATAAAAACTTACAAAGTCTTATATCAATTATATAACTTATTACTAGCTAGCTCTTCTATCTGCACTCAATCCATTTTTATTAATCTGTCTTGTCACATGGCCCATTGATTATTCATACTCTGTTATACTTTCTCCTGGGGTGGCTAGTTTATGTATCTGTTTGACTCCGCCCACTGTCCCCTTTAACTATGCTTGAATTTCCCACCTGACTATAAAAAGGCCAAAACAATCCTTTTATTAACCAAAGATTTTCACAGCAAACAGAAAGAATCCCACATCATGTAAATACATATAATTTTATATAAATATACATGTATATATATATAAATATATTTAAAAGTTTTTACCACTGTTCCACCTCTCTCTCCTCTTCCCAATCATCTACCAGCTTCCCCCTGACTCCATCCCCCTCCAATCCTCAGAGACTCACCTCCCAGGTTGAGTCTATGCAGTCTGACATACCTAACTGAAGTAGGAACAATCTCTTCCCACCAGTATCAAGGCTGAGTAAGGTGTTCCTCTGTAAGGAATGAGCTCTAAGAAGCTAGTTCATGCATCAGGAATAAATTCTGGTCCCACTGCCAGAGGCCCCACTAAGTGCCCACCATATTTGACTGTCATACATATTCAGAGGGTTTATTTCAGTCCAATACAGGTTCCCCAGGGGCCAATTCAGTCATTGAGCTCCCAATAGCTTAGATCAGCTGCTACTGGGGGGTTCATCATGATCTTGATCCCTTTGCTCATATAATCTAAAATGTTTCCACCCAAGGCACAATGACAAGGGATTGGTCTCTAGGGAATGGCTTAGAGTATATATATATATATATATATCACTCTACATTAGAAAGGAATACTGCTTAATATTGCAGACACAGAATAAACCAAACCTTCAAATAATTCTTCATTCATGACCTTCCTCGCTTTCTTACCCCCTCCCTGTCTCCCTTCATTACCTTTTTCCTTCCTTCCTTCCTTCCTTCCTTCCTTCCTTCCTTCCTTCTGTCTTAACTCTCTGTCTCCTTCTCGACCTCCCTCTCTTCTTCCTTCCCTTCCCACATCACTCCTATTTCCTTTCATTCTTTCTAAGATTCTTTTTCTTCCTTCCTTCCCTTCCCATTTTACCATGTGTTCTTCCCTTTGTTCCTTCAGTTTTTTTTTTTAAAGTATAATTTTGCTGTGAAACAAATTTATCCACCTTCAAGTTTATTTAATTGGAAATAGAAAAATCAGAGTGTGAAGCAAAATCTGAAGCATTAGAACATTAATAAACCTAAATAAATGAAATACTCATAATGAATTATGTTTGGTTAAATATTAGCTTGAGTGAATGTTAAATTTCTCACGCTAGCAAATTTTTAATACATTTTTTACATATAGAATTATTCTTTTTAAACTCTATATATCTCAATTTATTTGTTCTTGCCTCTGGCTAGAGAGTCATATATTAAAGTTACATGAGCAAACACCTTAGAACTCTTACCAAGTCTCCTGATAATTATTCCCTCCCTCTAGGCAGACATGGTGGCTATCAATGTTAATGGACATACCCTCTCAGACTGAAAATTTTTTTCTTTTATATTTGATTATTAATTATTTTATTCACCATTAATCTTTGATTAGGCTCTCTGGTCTTCTGAAGGCACAGATGTACTATTACAAAACTTTATTTCAGGGAAAGATCATTTAGTGCCTGAGAGTAGGCCCCAGGTCTAAGAAAAATCTCGGAAAAATCTCAGGAATGTGCTTGACAGCTAATAGGTTCTAAACCTGGATGCATGCCAAATTTTTAACCAATACTTTCCAAGAATTACTCTACCCCATGCCACTTTACACAATCCTGCAATACCAACATGTGTAACACCTCACTTACCTATTCCTTTCTTTAAAATCCCTCTCACCTCTGTGCTCAGGGATTGCTTCCACTTTGTCAGAACATAGGGTTTTGGCCTGGGTGCAAACCTGTTCTCAAATCTGTCCAAAAGAATAAACTGACCCGCATGTGTTTGCATCAAAATCCAGCTCCCTGGTAATCTTTGGGGGTCTCATGACACGGGTACAACACTCTCATAGTCACAGTCATCTCAAAGTAATTAAATTAAATAACTATACATTTTATGGGTAGCTATTTGCTTTCTTTGCAATATATCTCTTAAAGTTGTCAATTTTTATTTTTTCTCTTAAGATTACTAAGTTTTAAATGTTTTTATATAGTTTATATAAGAATCCTTTGTGAGATATATAATTTATGAATATTTACCCCAATGTTTAATTTTTATTTTATCAGCTAGATGTTATTAAAACTATTTTTTAAATTTTAAGAAGTTGATTTAGTAATAAACTATATGTTTTTCTTTCCATATAAACTAGTCAGCAGTTTAATTAAAAGACATAAAAATTTTTAATTTAAAATTTACTAACTTTAATAAGTTTTACTGTATGTGTCACAGACTTAACAATGCAATATTGACCTCTGGCTCATTTTGAGTTACTGTTTTAATGAATAATTTTAGAAAAAGTGTTGAGATATTTCCTTCTCTTCCTCCAACAGGATATTTAATGGTCCCAATAATATATCAGAGAAAAGACTTTGTTGAAATATATTTATATATTTTGACAATTTTGTTTACCTGTGTAAATTATGACTTGACTTCACTTTCTATTAATTCCTTGCTAGACTATTTTCTTAATCTGATTAGATTGTCTTGATTACTGAAGTTTTAGAAATTGCTTTTAAGTTATTCTGCACTTAGATGATTCTTTTAGCTTTCTAGATCTTGGCTAATGCATAAGTTTTTAATTTACATGCCAATTTGTTTTAATAGCCCACTTGCCTTTCAATGGGCTGAATTCTCTTTAGAGGTCATTTTAGAAAGAATGGATATTTTCAACAACATTAAATCTGTCGGTCTCCAAACATGATGTATTTACTCTATTGACTTTCAATTCCATCAATTTCTCATTACATCTTAAGTCTTCCTTTCTAATAAACATTTTGTAGACACAAAGATTCAAATATAATGAAAATGCAAATTAGCTGAGGCCTCTTCACTATATTTTATTTATTCCTAAAATGAGCATAAATTAATATTATAGGTTAGTGCATGCTACTTGATGACAATAAAATGTTTCCTATCAAAACAGTAGTTAAGCACAGATATCCTTATTCTACCTACACTTTCATGTTTCAGTTTTTAATCATAAAATATAATTTTGTTTTTATTCTAAATATATTTACTCCATGTATTTGTTGAAAAACAAAGCTGTCTTTAAAAGCACTTTTACTATAACATAAAAATTTTATATATAACTTGGTTACTATGTAATGTCAGAAAAATAAATACATAGTGTGTAGTATTTAACATAGGTTAAACATATTTACCTGCTTCTACTCAAACATCTTTCTTTCTTGGTGATATAAACTTCTGAAAGACTTAATTTTAACTGCAAGTATGGCTCAACCTTTGTCCAGAATGGCTTATGTCATGCGTTTGTCAGCATCATCAAAGAGGAAAATTATTTTTTTCTTCTCGTTCTTAAGATGCTAATACTCTACAGTTATTAACAATTAGGCTACTGTCTAACAGCCTTCCAGAGTTTTTTGTGGATAAATCTAACTTAGTACCCATTGGCCAACCTTCCTTTAGTATCCTGTCCCTCATCTGAGAAGCACTCAACTTTTTTTTTTCAGAGCAGCTCATTTTTTGAATGAATAAAGTCATATTTTTTTTATCTGTGTATAGTCTTGTTCAAGCTCCCTTCCACATCCTTCCACTTCCAGTCACTCTCTCTTATCCACAACATTTTATCTTCTCCCCAGCAAGGGCAGGAGGTCCCAAGGTCCCAATGTGGCTTAGTTCAGCATTCACTCCTGGCAGATCATCTTTCCTCACCCCAACATCGAGACTGGCCAAGGTGTTCCTCTAGAGGGAATGATATCCAAGGTGCTGGTTCAAGATGTTGACCTCATTCTAAATATAACACCAGTGGCACATACACTAAGAACAACAATCAATAATTGGGTCCTCCTGAAACTGAGAAGCTTCTGTAAAGCCAAGGACACTGTCAATAGGACAAATGATAGCCTATAGAATGGGAGAGAATTCTCACCAACCCTACAAGTGATAGAGGACTGATCACTAAAGTATGTAGAGAATTCAAGAAACTAGAGCCCAAAACCTTGAATAACCCTATCAAAAAATGAGGTTCAGATCTAAAAAGGGAATTCTCAGCAGAAGAATTACGCATGGCTGAAAGGCACCTGAAAAAGTGCTCATCATCTTTAGCCATCAGAGAAATGCAAATCAAAACAACTTTGAGATACCACCTGACACCTGTCACATTGGCTAAGATAAAAGACACAGATGACAGCCTATGCTGGAGAGGTTGCTGAGCAAGGGGAACACTCCTCCATTGTTGGTGGGAGAGTAAGCTTGTTCAGCCACTCTGGAATGCAGTATGATGGTTTCTCAGAAAACCGGGAATCAATCTCCCCAAGGATCCAACAATACCACGTCTGGGTGTGTACCCTAAAGACACAGTCGCACTCCAAAGGCATTAGCTCATCTATGTTCATAGCAGCATTATTTGTAATAGCAAGAACCTGGAAATAACCTAGATGCCCCTCAACTGAAGAATGGATTAAGAAACTGTGGTACATCTACACAATGGAGTACTACTCAGCAGTAAGAAAAGATGATATCCTACATTTTGCAGGCAAATGGATGGATTTGGAGAATTTCCTCCTGAGCGAGGTATCACAAACCCAGAAAGACAAGCAGGGGATGTATTCATTCATTAGTGGACTTTAAACAAAAAAGCAAAGAGCAAAGCATGTCCAAGCTGCAAACCACAAACACTGAACAGCTTGGCATCTGAATCACTCAACATTTTAGAGATCAGTTCTTTCAGATGCCACAAAAGAATACGGTCATGTGGTCTTTTCCTTTCCTTACTTGATTGATTTGCCTTGACATAAAGATAAATATCTTCAGTTCTACTCTTCTTGTTGCAAAGGTCAGAATGTCTTTTATTTTTTCCTGCTAAGTAAATAGACATTTTTCTCTACCTGTCCATAAGTTGATAGATGCTTTAATAATTTTTTTCTTTAATGGCATGTTCTTTTTCAGTTTTAATTTTCTGAGATACTATTTTTGTCAGTTTATTTCGAATGATACCATCTCTTCAACATATATATATATATATAAAACTTAATGGAACATTTAATTTCCTGTTATTAACACTGAAGAGAATTTTGAGTGTTTAAGATACCTCTCATTTTATTATGTTCCTATGCTGTCCTTTTCTTTTGGAATCTACTTAATTGTCATTTAAAGATTTATAGATATATTTGTGTTTCTTTCGTAGTTGTACTTTAATTTTCACATCAAAATCAGTTAGTATGGTTTAACATTGCTGTTACTCAATTGGCTGGCTAAACAAATTAATCTGGAAATGTTCTGTGTAAGCCTATTTTCTGAACAATTACATTTTTCATATTATCTGTTTCTCAGATGTTTGTCAGAATTCTCCAGTGAAGCAATTTCTAACTGCAGTTGGATTTGTTCTGTGACCACTTAAGAGATTTTTTAATTATAATTTCAATTTGTTTAAATTGTTTAAATCCATTGAGACCTCAAGCCTGTATCTATTCCTGAATGAATATGGAATTGTTTGTCTTTCAAAGACTTTCCTGTTTGAACTAACAAATTAAATGCATTCACATAAATTAATACTATTATACTGGAATTGTGGTCCATCATTTGACCGTAGAGTGTACCTTAGGCTATGAGCTATGGGGTCTGTTAAAACTGATTAAAGTTCAACTTGGATTTTTTAACATTGCTGATTTTCCCTTTGATTTTATTTTTTCTGATCAATATCATTAGAAGCTTGTTATTTTTATGGTTCTTTCCAAAAACCAAGCAAATCTTCAGCTTTAATCTACACATTGTTTTCTAGATCCCTGTATTGATTGATCACTGTTCATTATCTCATGCCTTCTGCTTATGTTGCATCTATTTTTGTCCTCCTGAGATAGGAAATTTTCTGATAAATTCTTGATGTTTACATCCTCGCATTTGCCTAACACATAGATTTAGCAGTGTAAATTTTCCTCCTAGCTTTGATTTATTTTTATTCTTACAAAATGTTACTAATTTTTTTGTGATTTCCTATATGGCCTGTATATTATCTAGAATGAAGTTTTGACTCCTCAAATAATTGGATTTCTTCTACTTGTCTTATTGCTATTGATTTTTAATTTAATTATGTTGCCTTCGGTAATTCTCTTTAATTTTATCCCTCTAGAGTTTATCATTTTCATGGACCAAAATACAATTCATTTTAGTAGTCTATGAAAATCCAAAAGAAATAAATTTAAATCAGTAAATAAGCAGAAGAGTTGGATGGAAATAAATGACAAATTTCATGATAGGACAAAACAAAAATGTAAAACGATTGTAATTAAATAATCAGAAAACATTAATATTGAAGAATAATGCTGGTCTTTTTAATGAAATAAATTATATATCTTACATTAGCAAAATATTAGACATCTTAGAGATGTGAAGTAACCATAAATACTTATAGCATACTGGGGAAATAAAAATTAATATAATGACTAAAATTTTAAGATGTATGCAGCTTGATTTCTGATATCATATAGAATCTCCCTCCTTTTTGAAGGCTAGGAAGAAGATTCAAATTAATTGTTACATTTATAGATGACTTGAAAAAATGTGATACTGCTTAATAGCACTTACGTAAATTATTTAATAAAATATACAACTCTAAAATTATGAAATATGATTTGTTACACATTAACATAGATGAAACTTAGGCATGTCTGGAGAGTGCATAGGATAAAATCACAGAAAATACTTTTGTCCCATTGATTTTTAAAGAATATAACTCCAAATACCATTTAAAATTTTACTCACACAATTTAGATATGTAAGCAGAACATAGTGATATACATTTTTAAAAATTACCTTTTTTATTTTTACAACATATAAGAGTAAAAAGAATGAGTATATAGGCCATAGATATAATAGAGGCAGCTTACTAGTTATAATAACCTAATGTGTCCTAGATACTAGAGTGGTATATTTACTATATTTTTAACAACTTTAAGAATTATGTTATTTATTTCTTAAGTTTTAGATATCAAAAAACAATTAAGGCACATCCTAAGTAAAATACTTAAAAATATTAGAACATTAGGGATACAAAATCACATGTCAACTTCTAAAACAATGCTATTTCCTTTATAACTCCTTGATCAATGTAAATTTTAGGATTTTAAATTATGTATGCAAATTTATTTTATTATCAATATATGCAAAATTTTACTAAATCATTTTCCCATCTTGAGGGTGTTTGAGTTTGCATAGTAAGTCACCATGGTTATAAATATTTATTTGCAAAATTTCAGATTAAAATAAGCAACATTTTGAATAAGATGAAGTCTCAATAAAGGGAAAAAAATATTGCACTGAAAATTAGAATTCTAGACTTAAGCACTTTTAGCTAACATGGTGAAGACATAGACTTTTCTTCATATTTTTATATTTAAGTACTTATACATCACATCTACAAAATACTCCACCAGTTTACAAAATTAATGTGTTGTAAAATAAATGAACTTTATTCCTCTACTTATTCCAAATGTCAAATCTGGTTACCAAGACAACAAAGATAACTAATATAACCAAGATAATTTTTGGATTAATTAATGGAAGTAATAAAGTTTCCATCTTCAAGATAAGCCATGAAAAATGTTCACAGCCTTAGCATATCAGTTACCAGTGTGTCTTCTCTCAGCTCAAAGTCAACTCTTAAGTACCTATGTCAAGGGTATACTTAGATAATTTAAGCCTCTCTTCTTTGTAGTAAGCGCAATATTAAGTATGGTCAGTAAAAAGTGAAAAAAGAACACTTAATGAAAAGGAATATTATCTTCTTTATTCTGTACTTCTATTATTCCTGCTATATAATTTGATTGCATAAAACTACTCAGTGACATCATGACTAAATTACGTCCATTTCAAGTACATTTGGTGACTTTTCAACCCTGACACAGATTCTGTAATCACTGTTCATGTTCCTGCAAACACAGCCGTCTTACATTCTGGTCCTTGCATTTTCAGTAACATTCTTAACTTCTCTTTGTGAGTGTTTGCCAACTTTAATAACCTGTTCTCCAGATGTTTGTTTTTATGGTTTCACCATTGACCATCCAGTGTGGGCATCTCATCATTCCCTACAAAGACTGAACTACAGTTCCATAAAGGCTTTGTGCTAAGTCTGCCTATTTGAATATTCCAGATATACAAAATGTGGTTAAATTTTCGATATATCCTTATAGTTACACTACCAAGGATTAATAATCATTTATATTAGATATTACTTTTTAAAAATATGTAACAATATAATTCGGTCTTGTCTCTGTTTTCAGATTGCACTTATAGATATATTTGAATACTGGAGTTTCTAATTTCATTCTATTTTACTTAAAAATATTACCTGTTAATTAATATAACACATATTCACATACCTGATATTATTAGGTTTCTATTTAGTAATGTAAAACAAGAATTGAAAGACTGACAAAAATAATAGTGATGAAGTAGTCATTTAAAATACAAATGTAGCAGAGCACTCGGCATGCTCAGTCAGTAGAACATGAGACTCTTAACATACAAATGTAGAGAGAATACATGTAGAGGATAGTTCTGCTATAGAATTTTCTTACATGATCAAAGCTAAATTCTATTGCTTTTGGACATATACCTGAAAAAAAGAGTTAACCCATAGATAGCCCTAGACAATTGAAAAACCAGCCCATGATCATTTAAACAACATCACAAATTACAAAGTGATTATTAGTTTTGTTTTGTTTTGATTATTTATTATTTTTGAATAAATTCATATTATGCATGTATCCCCTTGTTCAGATTCCCTTCCCCCTCCCAAACCTTTACTCTTCTCCCCATCAATTTATCTACTCCCCAGCAAGGGCCGGAGGTCTCAAAGTCCCAAGATACCAAAATGACTTAGTTCTGCATCCAATCCAGGCAGTTCCACTTTCCTCATCCCAACATCAAGACTGGTTCATGTGTTCCTCTACAGGGAATGAGATCTAAGGTGCTTCAGATCTCAACCTGTACAGTGGTTAGGGTTTGCAGCTTGGACATTCTTATCTTTTTCTTCAAAGTCCCCTAATTAGTGACTATATCCCCTGCTTATCTTTCTGTGTTTGTGATACCTCATTCATGAGAATATTCTCCAAATTTATCCATTTGCCTGCAAATTTAGGATAGCATTTTTTCTTACTGCTGAGTAGTACTCCATTGTGTAGATGTACCACAGTTTGTCAATCCATTCTTCAGTTGAGGGGCATCTAGGTTGTTTCAGGTTCTTACTATTATAAATAATGCTGCTATGAACATATTTGAGCTAATGTTTTTGGAGTATGAATGTGCAACATTAGTGTATATGCCCAATAATGGTATTGCTAGATCTTTAGGAAGACTGAATCCCAGTTTTCTGAAAAACTGCCATATTGCATTCCAGAGTGGCTGAACAAGTTTACATTCCCACCAACAATGGAGGAGTGCTCCCTTTGCTCTGCAACCTCTCCAGCATAGTCTGTCATCTTTGTCTTTTATCTTAGCCAATCTGACTGGTATAAAGTGGTATCTCAAAGTTGTTTTGATTTGCATTTCTCTGATGGCTAAAGATGCCAAGCACTTTTTAAAGTGCCTTTCTGTGGTGGAAATGCTCTCTGTATGCTGTAAATAAAGGACTGGTTTGGCCTACCTAGAGCACTGTTGAAGTGGATGAAGAATCAGAGGACAGGCAGGTAGGAGAAGGGCAGAGTTAGTCAGTCGCCATCTGAACCTCGAAGGAGGAACATGTAAGAGATACAGGTGAGCCATGGGCCTTGGGCCATGTTGCAGACAGATTAATGGTAGTGGGTTGAATTAAGATGAAAGAGCTAGCTAGTAATGTGCTTAAGATATGGGCCAAACAGTATAAAGTATATAAGTGTCTGATTCATTTCTTTGGTGGACAAAAGCAGCTGCGGGCAAGTTCTAAACCTCTGGGCCCAAAAGTTCCTGGAGAAAACATTCTACAAAAAATGGTGCCCAACATGGGGCTGAGCACCAGCATAAAGCCTAAGAAAGTTTAAAAAACTTAAAGGACATTATAGATCACTGAAACAGAGCCAAAAGTGGCTTTCTGAATTGCATATTTGAATTTATTTATGGTACAGGGACAGTGTGGTGTTCAGGCAGGAATTTAAAAATGGTGCATTCTCAGCACACAGCACACTCATACGTTTGACAAATGCTGTGCATAAGTATGATTGATTTAAGGTTTCTGCTTATATTGAACAGAAAGAAAACAGAATAAAAAATGGTTTTTCTGGTAGCAGCATTTCCTGAGTCCATTCTGTTTGCTGGCAGTGGCAGAGATAAAGCAGGCTCCTCTTCCATATTGAAAAGCTGCCAAAAGGGGCAGAGTCAGCAATTAAAGTGATACTGACTTTTTAAAAGCTCTATGGGTTAGAAAATGATTAAGAATTTTCAATAAAACAGATTTAGACTCACAAAACCTCTAAACGGGTTACAATGTATGTAAAATATGCATAAGCTTCAGAGAGAGAAAAAAAAATGAAGGATAAAGAAAGCCCTTTAAGAAAGAGAAATAGGAAATAAAGATAAAAAGGCCACACAAAGATGGCAGATAAACAAAGAGTCTGGATTATAGTTATTGTGTTTTCTTTGAATTTTTTAACTTTTAATGCGCTAACTGCAGAAAGCCAATTGATTGCTAAGGCTGTTAAGTTAAACAAATACATATACTTTCAAGATATCTTGACTTTGAAATCTGTTTATAAGAATATGTTACTTGGGAAAAGAGTTTTTGCTTTTGTCTCCACAGCAGATAAATACCTGTGGATTGGTTCTAGGCAAATGTGGTTCCATTTGCCAAGGCCACCTGAACATTGTCAGCTTCCAAGATGGCCAGTTGAGATGATTCAGCCTCAAGACCCCATGAGATCGTCAGCATTCTTTGACAGCAGGAAGTAGTAAAAGAAAGAAATCTACGTCCAATTTCCCCAAAATAGTACTTATTAATGTTTGTTTTCATTATAAATGGTTAATGGTCATAGTCAATCTTTAAAAAAAGGTGGGAGGAGGATATGATATAGGAATGATTAGAAAAGATAAGTGGATTTTGGTTTATTGATATAAAATTAAGGTCAATTTTGTTATGCTGTATTTTTCTACTCTTGATTAAGGTATGATGCCGATATAACTCATTTAAAATTGTAGAGTGTAATTGAGAAATGCAGATTAATAGTCATCTATGATAACCAAACTTATAGTCATGTTAGTTAGGTTTTTGTAGGTATACAAAGATATATTTCAATTAGATAGGTAGTCTTCAAACACTTCAAAGACATGCAGAATATGGCATTTAAATTATTTTAAGAACTTAGACCTTTCTGGACAGTGAGACAGGTCTGCTCCTGGCAGCACCAATATATTTCAGGAA
This sequence comes from Sigmodon hispidus, assembly GCA_004025045.1. Taxonomy (NCBI): domain Eukaryota; kingdom Metazoa; phylum Chordata; class Mammalia; order Rodentia; family Cricetidae; genus Sigmodon; species Sigmodon hispidus. Next base: position 43,338 of record PVIH01013390.1, read on the forward strand.
AATATTGGCACTGAAGAAACTTCATGTGGAATTTACTTTGTGGCAACAGTTAGTTACTAGACAAGAAACTGTTCTGGCAATGACTGCTTGATAGTATGCTGTTTAAACTGGACATGCAGGTTCCATAGGAAAGTGATCTCTGAATGTTGGCAGAAGAAGCTGAGATGGTCGTTCATGTTCCTGCTCTGCAGAAAACATTGCCAGGTATTCTTCAGGACACAAGGAGAAACAACAGATGGACTGTGTCAGATTTCCTGCATCACTAAAAGGTATGACAGAGACTTTGGGACATATAGGCTGAAGATGGATGCCCCAACATTACAAAGGAACTTTGGGTGACTGTCCAGACAGACAGGTGTCATCTCTGTCATTTTCTAGACTTTGGAAGTTGCTTGTACTTCCTGTTTTTTGGATAATATTATATCCTGTAGTCTTTGATGTCATTGAAGGTTTAATAATTATAGGTATAGCTCTTTTTAGTTTACTCACAAGGATAAAGTAGATAATAGAATATTTTCTTTAAGTTTGTTGATTACAAATAGATACATATTGTGACTGTACTTCCTGCTTGAGAGCTGTTCAGTTGTAATTTTGTTATATGGAAATTGAAACCTTCCTTTATAATTAGACAGAAAAGAGGAGATGTGATGGAAATGCTCTCTGTATGCTGTAAATAAAGGACTAGTTTGGCCTATGTAGAGCACCGTCAAAGTGAGTGGAGAATCAGAGGACAAGCAGGTAGGAGAATGGCAGAGTTAGTTAGTTTCCATCCAAATCCCGAAGGAGGAACATGTAAGAGGTACAGGTAAGCAACGGGCCATGGACCATATGTCAGACAGATTAATGGAAATGGGTTGAAATAAGATGAAAGAGCTAGCCAGTAATGTGCTTAAGATAAGGATCAAACACTGTAAAGTATATACGTGTCTGATTCATTTCTTTGGTGGACAAAAGCCACTGCAGGCAGGTTCCAAACATTCTACAACACCTTTCAGCCATTTGTAATTCTTCTGTTGAGAATTCCCTTTTTAGTTCTGAACCTCATATTTTGATTGCGTTATTCAAGGTTTGGAGCTCTAGTTTCTTGAGTTCTCTATATATTTTAGAAATTAGTCCTCTGTCACTTGTAGGCTTGGTGAAAATCTTTTCCATTATGTAGCCTGTGGTTTTGTCTTATGAATTGTATCCTTTGCTTTACAGAAGCTTCTCAGTTTCAGGAGGTCCCACTTATTGATTCTTGTTCCTAGTGTCTGTGCTACTGGTGTTATATTTAGGGAGTTGTAACATGTGCCAATTCATTGGAAGATATTTCCCACTTTCTTTTCTGTCTGGTTCAGGGTTGCTGGGCTTATGTTGAGGTCTTTGATCCACTTGGATTTGAGTTTTGTGCAGAGTGACACAAATAGTTGGATCTATTTACAGTTTTCTATATACTACCATACAGCTATGCTAACATCATTTGTTAAAGATATTATCTTTTTTCCATTGATTATTTTGGGCCTCTTTGTCAAAATCAGGTGTTCATAGGTTTTTGGGTCAATGTTGAAAGCTTCAATTCTATGCCATTGATCACCAAGTCTGTTTTTATGCCAGTACCAGGCTGTTTTTATTACTGTAGCTCTATAGTATAACTTGAAGACAAGAATGGTGATGTCTCCTGAGGATCTTTTGTTGAGCAAAATTTTATTGGCAATTCTGGCATTCTTGTTATTCCACATGAAGCTGAGTATTGTTCTTTCAATGTCTGCAGAAATTGTGTTCAGATTTTGATGGAAAGTGCATTTAATCTGTAAATTGCTTTTGGTAGAATTGCTATTTTTACTGTGTTGATTCTACCTATCCAGGAATATGGGAGATCTTTCCATTTTCTGATATCCTTTTCAATTTCTTTCTTCAGTGATCTAAAATTTTTGTCAAATTGGTCTGTTACTTCTTTGGTTTTCTTTACTCCACTGTAATTAATGCTATTTGCAGTTATTTTAAAGGGTGATGTTTCCTTATTTCTTTTTCAGCCCTTTTATTTTCAGTTTGTAGGAGGGCTACCGATTTCTTTAATCTTGTATCCTGCTGCATTGCTGAAAGTGTTTATCAGCTTTAGAAGTTCCTTGGTAGAATTCTGTGGACTACTTATGTATACAATCATATCATCTACAAATAGAGATATTTTCACTTCTTCTTTTCCAATTTGTATTCCTTAAATCTCTTTTCATTCTCTTATTGCTTTAGCTAAAACTTCAAGAACTATATGGAATATATAATGGAAGAGAGGGTATCCTGGTCTAGTTCCTGATTTTAGTGGGATTTTAGTTCTTGTCCAGTAAGTTGGATGTTGGCTGTTGGCTTCTTATAAAATGCCTTTATATTATTTAGTATTTTTCCTGTATTCCTGAATTCTCTAGGACTTTCATCATAAAGGAGTGTAGGATTTGTCAAAGGATTTTTCAGCATCTAAGGATATGTTCATGTGTTTTGTTTCTCAGATATTTTATATGATGGATGACATTTATGGCTTTTCATATGTTGAACCATCCCTGCATTTCTTGGATGAAGGCTATTTGATCATGGTGGATAATATTTTTTTATATTTTGTTGCATATGATTTCCAGAATTTTGTTGAGAATTTTAACATCAATATTCATGAGGGAAACTGGTCTATAATTCTCCTTCTTTGTTGTGTCTTTTAGTCTCTTGGGTATTAGGGTATTTTCATATGTTGAACCATTCCTGCATTTCTTGGATGAATTCTATTTGATCATGGTGGATAATATTTTAGGGTTTTGTTACTCCTGTTTATTTAGCATCTCCTTTAGTGTTTGATTTGATCTCTCTATGACTGCTTGCCATGTAGGATTATGTGGTATTCCTGTAATATTCTTTATGTTATAATAAGCAAAAAATTGTTTCATTTTACTAGAGACATATGCTGAAGCATTTACTGTCTTAATCTCTATAGATATAGAGATAATGGTGGCCATAACTTCTAGCAAATGTGTGATCACAGAATCAGCATTTTCTGAACTCAAAGCAGTTGCCCATTGAAATCGTGAAAAAATATCTATTGTATGATGTACATATCTTAACTTTCCAAATTCTGTAAAATAAATACATCCATCTGCCATATTTTATTTCTATGTATACCTCTATGGTTACTCTCTGCTGGTAATGGAGTTTGGATATAAAAGGAACAAGTGGGACATCTTTTTACAATTTTTTTGTCTTGTGGCCACGTGATGGAGAAATCTTTTTTAAATTCTTTACTATTGACATGATGTTTTTTTATGAAACTCTAAGGCCTCTAGCACATTTCCTATTAATATTTTATACATTTCATCATTACCTTGCATTGAAGGATCTGGTAGACCTGTATGGGATGGAATGTGTGTTATATAGAAGGGATGATCCCTATTACTGATTATTTCTTGTAACTAAATAAATAATGCAGTTAATTCTGACTAGTTAATAAAATCAGAAGTTTCAATGTGTAAAACAACACTTTCTGCCTACTGAGAGTCAGTGACTATGTTGAGAGCTTGGGTATAATCCATTAATACCATCACAACAGCATATAATTTTGACTTTTGAATAGAATTATAAGGGCTTTGAGCCACTTTACTTATATTTTCTGATTTGTAACCTGCCTTTCCTGACATATTTATATCAGTATAAAATGTGGGGGTCCAGTAATTGTTTTATCTTTTACAACACGAGGAAGAATCCAATTAGTTTTCTTTAAATTTTCAATTATTTTGCTTTGACGGTATTTGTTGTTAATATCTCCCAAAGAATTACTGCAGGTTTTTTTCCAAGGGTCACTTTTGACACATAATTGGTCAATTTCTTCATTAGTTAAAGGTACAACAATTTCTATTGGGTCCATTTCTGTTAATTGATGAAGTCTTAATTTCCATTTAAAGATCAATTCAGAAATCTTTTCCACATATGTCTTTAATTTTTTTACTCAGTTTATGTGGTAGAAATATCCATTCCAATTTAACCTTTTCCCTTTGCATTAAAAGTCCTATAGGGGAATGCTTAGAGGGCAAGATAACTAGGATGCAATTAAGGTTTAGATCTACATGATCCACATGTGCATCTTGTAATTTCTTTTCTACCAAAGCCAATTCTCTATCAGCTTCAGGTAACAATTATCTTCTACTATTTAAGTCTTCGTTACCATTTAAGGTTTTAAACAAATTATCTAGTCCATCATTTTTATTCCAGTAGTGAGGCATAAATTGGCAATGTCTCCTAGTAATCTCTAAAAACCATTTAAAGTCTTTAATCTATCTCTCCTGATTTGTACCTTTTGGGGCCTAATTTTTTTGAAGATCTATTTTATAGCCTAAATAATTGATAGAATCTCCCCTTTGTATTTTTTCAGGGGATATTTGTAATCCCCAAGCAGGCAATTTTTTTTTCACTTCCTCAGACATTTTTCCTAGAGTATCAGTGTTTGAATCGGCCAATAGGATGTCATCCATATAATGGTATATTATGGATTTTGGCAATTTGCTGCAATTTTTTCTTTGGACTTTTGGACAAACTGGCATAGCGCATTCCTTAAGGAAGGACCTTCCACTGATACCTCTTTACCAGCCGAGAATTATTATAAGTGGGCATTGTAAAGGCTAATTTTTCTTTATCTTGTTCTTTTAAGGGTATTGTGGAAAAAAAGGTCTTTCAAATTGATAACAATAATGGGCCATTCTTTTGGTAAAAGAGAAAGGAAAGGTATTCTAGACTGTAGAAAACCCCTTGGCTGGATCACCTTGTTTATTGCTCTTAAATCTGTCACTATCCTCCACTTTCCAGATTTCTTTTTAATGACAAATACTAGAGAGTTCCAAGGGCTTGTTGATTCTTCTACATGTTGAGCATTTAACTGCCCATGAAGCAGCTGCTCTAAGGCTTGGATTTTCTCTTTTGTTAATGGCCATTGATTAATCCATATAGGTTTATCTGTTAGCCATTTTAAAGGTAGTATTGTGAGTGTCTTTGAAAGATCAATAATTGTTGTACCTTTTTTCTGTACAATAAGCTTGGATAGTTTGTGACTGTTTTTCATAACACCTTCTAATATTTCTCCCAGAAATATTGTCCCCATAAATTTATAGCAATGTTAGCCACATATGGCTTTAATATTCCTTTCTGTCTTTCTGGTCCTATATACTCAAGCCATTTTGCACTTTTTTTTAACTTGGGATAAAGATCCAATCCCCAAAAATTGAATATTTACCTCCTGAAGGGGACAGCTTGGATGTCATGACCCTGGTGAAATTATTGATACATCAGCCCCTGTGTCCAATAATTCCTCAATAATAACATCATTGATTTGTACTTTTAATTTTGGCCTTTGTTCATTAATGGACATTTGCCAGAATATTTTTTAAATTTTTCCTGTGTTTTTTTTTCTTTTTCTATAGATGCTCTAAAATTTAGTGTAGTATTTTTTTAAATAGGTTTTAATATCATTAATTGTTCTGGGGAGGTGTAAGATTGCACTGGTTTGGATATAGGGGCTTTTGAAAGCACCCTTTGGGCGTTTCCCTAAGGTAGAAGGTTACCTTGTTTGTCCCTTGTTGACCAACATTCATTAGTCCAGTATCTACATTTTCTACACCTCCTGCATACTCCAGGAGGGAGGGGTGTTCTATTGTGATTATTCCTTACAAAAGCATTGTTTCTGGAAACCTCTTGATTACAATTTTTTTGTATATGACCTTGCCTTCCACAATTATAACATTTAACATTTTGCTTTTTTTTATACTTCTAGAAATGACCTCTCCTACTCAGTTATCATCACCTTCATAAGAATCTACATTGTTTCAGAAATTTAATCCTCTAATGGTGCTGACATTGATTTTAACAGTTTTATGACTTTTTTACAGTATATATTAGTATTCTCAAATGCCAGAGTTTCAATTATTATTCAGCTTGCTTCTGAATCTGGTACTATCCTATTTACTGCTGCAGATAATCTCTGTAAAAAGTCTGTAAAAAATTTCCTTTGGGCTTTGAATTATTGTTGTAAAATGTTTTCCAGGCCCATCTGGGCCCGAAGTTTGTAACCTGGTCCGCGGTGGCTTTTGTCCCCCAAAGAAATGAATCAGACACTTATGTTAACTTCATACCGTTTGGCCCATGTCTTAAGCACATTACTAGCTAGGTCTTTCATCTTAAATCAATCCATTTCTACTAACCAACCCTCCACATGGCTCAGCCCGTGGTTCACCTGTATCTCTTACACGTTCCTCCTTCGGGAGTCAGATAGAGACTGTCTAACTCCACCCTTCTATCTGCCTTTCCTCTGATTCTCCACCCATTTCTACAGTGCTCTGCATAGGCCAAATCAGTTACTATTTACACCATACAGAGAACATTTCCACCACATATTATTTTTGTGAATGACTCAGTTTTCTTTCCCACTTCTTCTATCTGATCCCAAACATTTAGTGCTGCCCTGTGGCATAAATCAAGAGTGTGTGAATTGCATAGAGATTGCCTTTCAATATCAGAATATTCTCTTTCCCTAAGAAGTTGGTTTAGGAGACTTCTATGCTCCTGGCTCTGCTTCTTTGTTCTATTATTTTAGCCTCCTTCTTCCACTATATTTTCCACTGTGACAGTGGCCCTGGTTCCAAAACAGAAGTAACCATATCTAACCAGTCCTTAGGAGGGATCCAATTGCTTGAAGACCAGGAATTCAACAATTGTTTTAGAAATGATGAATGTATCTCATATGTCACAATCACATCTTTAACCCTTTTTAGTTCTAGCATATCTACTGAAGCCCAATTAACTTCTCTAATATCTCTATCCTCTTTTGATCTTTTAGTGGTTACTAGGTATATTAGTGTTGACTGTCTGATAAACTTAGGCTGATTTATATAGCTTTAGATGATATCACTGAGGTCTGTTTTTATACTCTTCTTTTTGTGTTTGAAAATCTTTGAGCTCCTTTTTAATAGACTTTTTAAAGGCTTCTTTTTTAGCATTCACATTAATTGACTTCTTTAATGATAAAACAGAACTCAAATAGCAAATATTTATAATAAACATTATAAGGATAATCGACATTATGAAGATAATCCCTCTATTTTATTTTTTCCTTTACTGGTTCTAATATCAAATATTAGATAAAGATCACACAAAGATCTAGATAAAGATCACACAAAGACCATGCACTCCCCAATGCCTTAAACAAATTTCTTCCTTTTTAAAAAAAGAATTTGTTGTACTCACCAATTTAGTTGTTAGAGTCAATTAAAATGGTTGTGAAGTAGGGCAGCCTCCTAGTATGATAGCAGCTCAAGGAGAGGTTCAGAAAGAGAAAGAACCTGTAACCCACAAGGAGACAGAGGCTCAAAAAACTTACCCAGACAAAAGTGTAACGGAAACGCGTATATCAGCTGGGTCTGCTTAAAGCTGGAGGCTAACTCAACAGTCTAACTATCTGATAATTACTCCTCTGGTCATGTGGTGTTCTGGCTGGTAAGCAGCTTTTTTTTTGGAGGGGGGAATTTGTGCCCCAAAGTTGAGTGCCAAATGTAGTAGCACGAATGAGACTCAGAGCCAAATTTCAAGGGAAGGCTGAAATATCAGAGAGAGGAAGTACAACAGTGAGTTCTCACCCAGCTGTCTTGCAACTTCCTCAGCCTCACTCCTGGTCACTTCTGCCAATCCCTTCTGTCTCTTTGGGTTTCTACAAGCCCTTATATACCCTATCCCATCTAGGTTAGCATTAAAGATGTGTAGCCTTCAACTCACAGAAACAGAAGAAGTTGTATCTCTGGAGTTATGGGATAAAGGATGTTGGTCATCACTCCTAGCTTTCCCTGTGCTGAGATTAAAGGTGTGTGTGATTAACTCTCAGATATTTATCCTTGTATTCAAGGATCTGAGCTGTCTGCCTAGGATTGGGCTGTGTGCTTTCCCCTTAATATTCAGGTTTTATTAAGTATGTAACATATATCCACAGAAATGTGTTGTGCCCACATGAATATTTATTCTTAGAAGAGTTGGTAAAGAGACTAAAATTTTAAGATGTTTATATGAATCATTTCTAGGTTTACCTTAACAAGAAAAGTTTTATGTAGACCCAATGTAATTTTTCTTTCATCTAACAGTACTGTGGATAATGTTCTGGTACATTTTAAATATTTGCCCCTGTCTATGGTTTAATAAAATGCTGATTGGCTAGAAGGCAGGTAAGAAGTATGAGTAGGTCAACCAGACTAAGAAAACTTGGGGAACAAGAAGAGCAGAAAGAAAAGCCAGCAGACACAGAGGAAAGAAGCCAGGAAACTGCTCTGAGAAAAGGTACCAAACCACATGGCTAAACGGATTAATGGAATTTGGTTAAGATGAAAGAGCTAGCTAGTACTATGTCTAAACCATAGGCCAATCAACATGAAATTAATATGAACCTTTGAGTGATTATTAGGGGCAGTGGGGCTGCAAGTGGGTCTGAACCTTGGGGCTAGGCAAAAAAGGCTGGTCTAGAAACTTCACATTACACATCACTGATGGGCTCTTTTGAAAATAACACAGTGCAGTTTTTGAACTCATAATTTACAGTGCTCTGTAAGTGGGATTTTGGGATCACCTTGCAACTATTTTCCTGTATCATTGATTTTATTATTCATGAAGCTCTTATCTTAACAAGATTTAACCATTTTCAAACACTTGAAAACCAATTAAAAACCCTGCATATATCCTACCATAAGTCATTTGAAAATGACACTGTGTGGGAGGGTATTTCATAAGCATTGGCAGTAGTGGGTTTTTTTTATTATTAAAAACATAAATTCTCTGAAAGACCCAACACACCCCTGGGGAACAGCCAGTGCTAAAACACTTTTTAACATCCTTGCAGTTGAGTACAAATGACATTTAAACTAAAGGACTGGAGAGATTTGACAACGCTTTCCTGAAAGCCTTATGACAAGAAGTCCTTTCTATGAATTTTATATGAATTTTTCCCTGATCTTGACAGTTTCAGAGATATTTTATTACCACAGAATGTAGGTATGTTCTTTTAGGTCGAAATGAAAAGCCTAGACATTACTAATAGATAAGTGTTTCTTTCTCTTTCTGTTGATTCTGTTTTAAGTTACTAACTCTTAGGATAAATATTTCTAGAATGTAAACAACTGGGTTTTTATAGCAAATATTGCCTGCAACAGGATGACATGTCAGAGATGGCTCTAATTCATTTTCAGATGCTTAAACTATTCAGTAAATTAGTGCTCCAGAATAGAATAAAACAAAATTAGGACTACTTTTTTGAACTCATCATATTTTTCATGTTTTTAAATAGTTAATCATTTTTCTCATGCTTCCAAGCTCAGGGTGATTTAATTAATCAAAGAAGGGAAACCAAAATATGAGAAAGAAAATAAACTATATTCAAAATGTATAAAATGAGAATATAAATGCCCATGCGATTTTACTTTTTTGTAATAGTAGTTTTCCATGGTACAAAACTTCTGGAACAATTTCTGTTAAATAATGGCATACACAAAATGACATCATTTGACTCAGTTGTGCACAGGATGATCCTCAGGACACTTTGTCATAAAATTGTTTTGCTGATTCTACCCCATGTAAAAGTAAACAATCTAGACAATGCAAAATTAGAATATGTCCCTATTCTGAGAATATCTCTGTATGTGACATGTTCCCTGTCTTAAAGCAAGTTTAAGGGCTCATACAACCTCATTCTCTTCAATCTGGAATGAGTTGAGAAGTATTAATCTTTGATAATTTATCAGTCACTTTTGGAAATGACTTTTGATAATTTTTCAAGTGAATCATAGTATAATAAATAAAAGAAGTAATCGAATATTTTAAGCAAATGCTTGTAATTGTTCAGCAATTAAAACAGCAAATTTGAAGTGCTCTCTTAATTACAGTAATTTCCAAATTTTCAGATGAACTAGAATTCTTCAGAATTTACCTGTAACTAATGGAAATTACTGTCAATGTAATAAATTATGCAAAATATTTCAGACACTAAATAACTAAGAAAGCACTTTGAAAATTAAGTACTAGAATCCAGCCTATCTGTTTACAAATTATATGTTAAAGTTTTATATAATTAACTAGTTATGATTAAATTTAAGATATGTAATTGTCTGACAATAATAGTTATATGTATTTAGAAAGAACTTAAAATTGAGAATAATTCTATTTAACTTGAAAAGTGTTAAGATCAAACAAGACCAAATTCTCAAGCAAAATATACATAGGGCTATTTCCTTCACTATTTGCCACAGTTCTATGTTTTCTTCCTTCATGTGAGTGAAACATGTATGCATGTTGTGTGCATGTATGTTTGCATTCATGTATGTGTGTGTATGTGTGTTTATGTGTGTGTCTGCATCTGTATACACGTCATCATTTATATTTGTTAGTCAGAGGAAGTCTTGGAGGTGTCAGGTCTCTCTTTTTAGCATTTGGATTCTAGGGATATAATTGCAGTCACCAGGTTTGCTGGTCCATATATTTACTTACTGAATCATCCCCATGGTACTCCTTTACAGATTATTAAATGATGCTTAAGGTTTTATGTTTTAATTCATTTCTCAAAAAATGACTTTCTGAGTCGTATCATTTAATGTATTATACTGTAACCTGGAAAAGAAAAGGAAGATTGTTCATTAAGGATGATTGATTGATAATGTTCTAGATGCAGCCTAGAATACTGGCTCTTCTACTTAAGGACCACAATAGTACCCACTTGAATTGATGACTATTCATGAATCTCCTCATATCTAATTTTTTCAGATACCAGTGTGAGTTAATAATGTGGCTGTAGCTGACTTTCTGGGTGAATGACTCTCAGGTGAAGAATTTTTTCTCAGCATTTCTTACTCTGAATATTTAGTCACAGAGATATATTTGTTAGTCTTTCATTCCAAAAATATAAGCACTTTTAAAAAGTTCTGCCACTGCTGGCTTATTGTGATAGTTTGATTTGGTTTTGTGCTTTATACATATGTAGATACAGAAAGAATCAGTGTTTGCATGTCCCAAAGTATCAGATGGACAGGATGTCTTCACTGGCATAGCACTGCCTGTCAATTCAACTAGAAATGACTTGGATTAGTCAATAAGTATCTTCAAGGAGTTAAAGGAGTGGGCAAAAAACTCAAATCTTGTACCATCTGATATACTGAGTTTGAAGGGGATAACATGAGCTTTAATGAAACTAACACTGTTATACACACTCAATCTGTCATAGATCTTGTTGCTTTCTCTTCTCAGCAGTATGTGTATGTGAGAATTTTAGCTTTCAGAGGAATCATACTTTTAACTTTTCAAGGCTTCACTTAGTTACACAGCTAATTAATAAGTAAATAATTTTCAAGAACTTAGTATAGAATGCCCCAGTATGTCTCTCAAAGCCACAGATAACTACCTAAAATGATTGACAGGACAAAGTCGCTTTAGAATCACAAAGGAATTGCTAAGCAAAGACACAAGAGAGCTGAGAGCCAGAGGTTCATCCCCAGATGTTCTAGAGAACAATGACACCATTAACCTAATCAGGAGTGATTATTTTGGTTCATAGAGAATGTGAACTAATTTATGTAATTCAAAACTACTGTGGTCCAAAAGGTTTCTTTACTCTGATTTTTAAAGTTTGAGCCAAATGCTTTATTTGATGGTCTTAAAAGATAGCATGATAGGGAAAGTCATAAGTATAGTAATGTTGGCCAGTGAGATAAAGAAGATTGAAACCTGGGAAAACTTTCAACCTTTAAAGACTCAAAAAGTTATTAGCTGTGAATTTTCAGTACCTACCATACTCTGAATGTCTCATGATACCTTGATGATAGACCTACTAGTGTCTGTAAGTGAAAGAAGTGATATACTGTTGTTAATAATTTACCCAGTATAAAAAACTTTGTTGTTGCTTTTTTAAAGCAACCTCAATGGACGATTTGCTATAATCTCCTACTTACTCTTTCTTTGTCAGATTTTCCACTCTATGAAGTGACCTGTTTAGTATTCATGAATAGGTATATGGACATAGGATGCAATGAGAAAGAATAAAGACAAAGATGTAGAGGAAGCTAAGTGAGTATGTCGTCATGTTGTAGGACATCAGCAGATTCACCATGGAAAATATACAAAGTATTTTGAGATAGAGGAGGAAGAAGCTATCTGAATTAACAACAACAAAAAGCTAATATTCTTTTTTTCTGTATACTTTATTATTATTATTATTATTATTATTGTTATTAACAAAGAAGTCACGCTTCCTATCCCTGTATATCATTATTTAAGGTCCCTTCCCCATCCTGCCACATCAGGTCATTTTTACTTCTCCACAACTCCCTATACCCTCCCTGGGCAGGCAGCAGACAGTCCCATGGTCCCACTGACCAAAGACGCCCAAAACATTCAATGGAAAAAAGATAATATGTTTAACAAATGGTGTTGGCATAGCTGGATGGAAGTGTGTAGAAAAATGCAAATATATCCGAGCCTGTCACCCTGCACAAAACTCAAATCCAAGTGGATCAAAGACCTCAACATAAACCCAGCCACTTTGAACTTGATAGAAAAGAAAGTGGGAAATACACTTCTACGAATTGACACAAGCGACCACTTCCTAAATATAACACCAGTGGCACAGACACTAAGACCAACAATCAATAAGTGGCATCTCCTGAAGCTAAGAAGCTTCTGTAAAGCCAAGGACACTGTGCATAGGACAAAACGACAGCCTAGAGAATGGGAAAAGATTTTCACCAACCCTACAAGTGATAGAGGACTGATCTCTAAGATATAGAAAGAGCTCAAAAATCCAGAGCTCAAAACCTTGAATAACCCAATCAAAAAAATGGGGTTCAGATCTAAAAAGGGAATTCTTAGCAGAAGAATTACGAATGGCTGAAAGGCACCTGAAAAAGTGCTCTTCATCTTTAGCCTCTCTCTCCAAACAAAATTAAGCCAATTAAAAATTTAAGCATATTTTATTATGTTATCTTTGGCCACTAGTTTCAGACATGTTTTCCCAAGAAAAACAGCTCTTTCTATTCACAAAAAGAATTATCAAAGTTAAATGTAAGGGGTCAACCACATATGAACTTGAAGTGGAGGATAATGGTGCTTTTGACCCAGCGCCATGCTGAAGGGCAATGAAGACTGGTTATGAATTACCACTATAGCATCAGCCCTTAAACCATGACCTGCTGGTCCACAGTATGTTGGCAACTGAACCGTATCAACAAGGTAATTTTCGAACAGAGTCAGTCACATATTAAAAGGTCTTAGGCCTTCGCTGTACAGCTGTACTCACAACAATCTGAAGGTTCTGCACAGATGGAAAACATTGCAGAGTGAAAAAAAGGTTGCAAAGAGAATTTACCAAGGAACTCTTACATAAAAAAACACCATAAATTGAGACTTAGACATCCTCAGGGCTTGATTGTCTATTTACTCAGTGTATATTATAGTGTTCCTTTAAATCACTTTTCATATTTTTTAAATTTATATTTTAAAAGCATAATTATCTATACCAGGGAATAAATTATCATGTACATATTCACACACATATATATACATAGACATATGTACAATATATAAAATATACACATCATATACAAATTTTCTTGAGAAAAAAATCTAAATTTGAAAATTCTCATTTTGAATTTTTGTATTTGTATAATTTGCTGGGAGTTTTTGTAATTTCTATCAATTATATTACCTTACTTCTCTGTTTTTTTGTATTTTTGAAACATTGTCAATGTATAAATCTGTACATAAACCTTTCAAGTATATATTAAATAAACAAAGTTAAAATAAAACCTTATTATCTCTTCTTTTTCACTATTTTTCTATTTTATTTTCTTAGTCATCTCAAAAATTAATTTGGACAAATTAATCTCAAATGTATCTGTCAGGTAATCCCAAAAAATAATAAAATTATATATGTATAAGAAGGTGTTCTAATAGCTATATAAAATTCAGTCTACTCTTAAAACAATTTTTTCATCTTGGCAGGTCAAGACACAGAGTGCATAGGCCAGAATATGACATTGATATAATCTACAAGGCCCATCTCTAGTAGACCACTTGTCCTAGGTAGACCACATATTTCAAAGATTGTCAAATATCCCAAAACTTAGCCACCATCAAGAATTTAGTATTCGGATACATGAGCCTATGAAAATATCAATTTATATTTGTTCTTCAACAGATGGCATTTTCTCTTTAACAAAATCATAATATGTATTTATGCAAATATTTAACTTTGCTCCATTCAGATGATGTAGTTACCAATTCTTTCAATATATTCTTGTTTTTCGTATTCTCCTTTTTCTTGTTTTTATTTATTATTTTTTTTTGTATTGGAACTTAAAAACCAAATCCTTTCATTTGCTGAGCAATGACATGTACCTCTGAATACATGTCCAGCCCTTGATTTATTTGAGATATGATCTAGCTATGAACACAAACCTGGCTTTTTAAGTTCAATGTAGGTCATGTGGACCTTAAAGTTATGCTTCAACTATATCCAAACACCATTTTCTTAGTAACTGTAGTTTTATATACATTTAAATAGTATCTTTCTATAAATCACTTTTCTATTGTAGTGTATTCATCATTCTATATCATTTTGCCTATATTTAAAAAATTTGAAACCATATTTGCACTAACACAAAAATAATTCAGCAGAATTTTAATTTAATTCACACTGACTCTATAAATTGACAGTGAAATTACTGACATCTGGATACTATAAAATTTTCTATTTATTAACATGTAGTATGTTTCTAGTTATTTAGAAATTTATTTTTTCACTATGATGAAGTAATTTTTTAAGTAAAACTTACTGATATCATTTTGGAATTGTATGTGCTTCTCTTTTTGTTTACTAATACTAATGGTATTTTTAATATAAATGCTTCGTATTTTTTATAGTTTGATTATGGATTTAAATAAGAATTATTTGTGTTAAAGGTTTGTTCCCAAACCTCTGGTGCTTTTGGTAGTGGTAAAACTTTTAAGATTTGGGGCTCAGTGTGAAAAATTTAGGTCTTGTGACTCTTTGTCAAAAATCAGGTGTTCATAGGTTTTTGGGTTAATGTCTGGATCCTCAATTCTATTCCATTGGGCCACAAGTCTGTTTTTATGCCAGTACCAGGCTGTTTTTATTACTGTAGCTCTATAGTATAGCTTGAGGTCAGGGATGGTGATGCCTCCTGAGGTTCTTTTGTTGAGTAAAATTGTTTTGGCAATCCTGGCTTTCCTGTTATTCCAAATGAAATTGAGTATTGTTCTTTCAAGGTCCAAAAAATATTGTGTTGGGATTTT
>PVIH01013391.1:0-58657 GCA_004025045.1 Sigmodon hispidus
AAACAGCCTTAAAGCAATCCCTGTGCATTTTCTCGTATCAACATTTTAGATATTAAATTGTACTTTGTAGTTGTTGTTTGTTAGCAGTAGTTTGACCTCACTTATGTTAGTACCTTTCTCTTTCCCAGACACTGTCTTATGATGATCCCTATAATATGTAGTTTTATACCTAGTTTAGAACCTTCCTATTTAGACAAAACGGGGAGATATAGCAGGAAATCAGGAACTATATATGTGAACGATCGCGTCATAGGACTGGAGACGAGCGGGGCGTGGTTAACTGAAAAGGATTCCGGAAGTAGACCTTCGAGGGAGGGGACCAGGACAGGAAGTCGTCATTCTCTCGCGAGAGTTCCCCGACCGAGTGCGCAGTTCGCTCCAGCTGCCCGGGAGTTCAGACATACGGCGTGGAGATGAAGAATCTTCCTTAGAAAGGCTCCGACGCGCTGCAATCTCATCTTGTCATCTTCTCTTAAAACCGGCTCTGTTTTGTAAGCAATTTTCACCAAATAAACCCTGTTTAAAACATATCTCAGGGCGGGTTTTTACCGCAATACATTTACAGTGACCACAGACAGAAATCTCACAATATATCTATGAAAGATTATCAAGACTATGTTTTTTCCCATTCACATTATTTTATTTGGAAATGTTTATAACAGTACAGTGAGACTAAACTTCAGAGATAATGGATGTCCTTAGTTTAGGCATCATCAGTTTATTACAAAAGGGAGTTGTGGAAATTATTTACATGATGAGTAGTTCAGAACATTGGCAGAATGGGCAGCTTCATGTGACATCATTTTAACAGTAATTTCAGTCCATGCACTTTCCAAGAATGTCATCATCTCTAAACAAGAAATAATCCTTGTTGTCTAGAACTACTTTTGTGCCTCCATATTCTGGGAGAAGAACTTTGTCTCCAATTTTTACACTGACAGGCTGAATTTTTCCACCCTTTCCTTTGGAGCCTGATCCCATAGCTACTACTGTTCCATGACACTTTTCCGGAAGCATAATGCCACCTTTAGTCACAGTTTCTGTGGCATTCCTTTCAACCAATATTCTGTCAAAGAGCAGGAGAAACTTTTTGAAAGCTTGTCCAGCCATGACTTGTGCCAGCACAGCTCGGACTCCACACTAGGGCTACCACTACAAGAAGAGTCCTTTATCTACATTATGTTAACTGAGGTGGAAAGATGTATTCAAATGTCCATGTCCATTGACATACTTCCTCCAATAAGGCCACACCTTCTAATCATATGTAACCCTTCTAAACAGTTCCACTCTCTAGTGACCACATATATAAAACTATTTGGTCCATTCTTCAAACCATCATAGCATGCTTTCTCACCAAACATAAGCCAAAATATCTTTTGTGGTGATATATTGTATATTTAATAAGATCAGTAGTTGCATACCTTGTTAGTTGCAGCACTTGGGATGCAGAGTCAGGAGAACTCTGTGAGTTTGAGGCCTGGTCTGCAAAGCAAGTTGCAGGACAGCCAGGGCTATTACACAGAAATCCTGTCTCAAAAAAAAAGAAAAGAAAAGAAAAGAAAACAGCAAAAACCAAACAAAACAATAAATCTAGAGAAATGACTCTTTTTTCTAATATTCCAGACAAATTTTAGCAAATATAAAATATATTACCACTCCTTCAATTAATTTATCCTGTATGAGAAGTTTTGTCCCACAACACCTGCTTGCCTACCTGCCTGCTGTCATACTTTCTGCCGTGATGATTAAGAACTAACCCTACAAAAGTCTAAGCAGTACCCAATTAGCTGTTTTCTTTCATTAATTTCCTTGATCACTGTGTCTCTTCACAGCAATACAAAGTGTTAGGTCCAAAGTGATGCACCAAAATGGCAATGCTTGTGACTATGTCCTAAAAATGACTCTGGAAAAGTAAGCAGAAGCCTAAGGGCAAGTGTCTGTTCACCAGAACAGCAGCTCTCATTAGTTGGCTGATTTCTGTTTACCAGAAATATTTTTTAATCTACCACAAAGGTCAACTACTTGGACAAGAGCATCTAGTAACTAATCCCATAAAATCTTTTTTTTTTTTCCCTAATGGTTTTGCTTTTCTATGTCCTGTGAAAGAAAGAGCCCTTTTACTCAATAAATCTTTATGTCTATCCATGGGATTGTCTGGTTTGCTGGTTTCACTGAACTTCCACATTTGCTGTCAAACCAGAAGAGCTTACCAGGACTTGGATACACACATAATGCAACCATGAAAAAAAAAAAAAAGAGAGAGAAAAGAAAAGAAAAGAAAAACTCTTTTTAATTTAATTTCAATGATGTGAGTGTTTATATGACAGGGGAATGACATCCAGAGACAAGCACTCAAACCCCTCAGAGATATCTGTTGACTATGTCATTTAATGCGTTTGATGGAAAGGAGGGACAAAAAGAGAGAGATGGAAAGGGATTACTGTGAGAGAAATACCAGCTTCTCCCCAAGCAACCAGCAATACCACTTCTGGGTGTATACTTTTTTTTTTGTTTTTGTTTTTTTTTTTGTTTTTTTTTTTGGTTTTTGTTTTTGTAATTATCAAGAAAAACAGTAAAATGAATTTAAAATGCTGAGGTTAACGCTAACTATAAAGAAGATAAAAATCATAAGCATGACTTATCAAGGGTGATAATGCAAATAAGATTGCTATACATATATTTACTTTGTGTTCAGCTTTCCCTTTGAATTTTTTTTCCATCCCTGTTTATCCTAATTCAAGGTCCCTTCACCCTCCCACCATATCAGGTCTTTTTTTTTTTTCTCCCCAACTCCCCATCCCCTCCCTGGGCAGGGAGCAGACAGTCCTATGGTCCCACTGACCCAATAATGCTTGGATCAGTCTCCACTCCTGGCAAATCCAGTTTTGTACCCCCTCCCGCAAGAGTGAGTCAGGTGTTCCTATAGTTGGAGTGGGATCCGAAGGGTCAGTCCAGGGTGTCTGTTCAGTGGTTGTGGTTTGCTGCTTGGGCATGCTTGGATTTTTCTTGTTTGTTTGTTTAGAGACCACTAATGAGTGAGTACATCCCCTGTTTATCTTTCTGAGATTGTGATACCTCACTCAGGAGGATATGCGAAAATTCTCAACAAAAATTTGGCAAACTGTATACAACAATGTATAAAAGATATCATCCACCACGACCATGTAGGCTTCATCCCAGAAATGCAGGGCTGGTTTAACATATGAAAAACTGTAAATGTTATCCATGATATAAACAAACTAAAGGTACAAAACCACATGATCATATCCTTAGATGCAGAAAAAGCCTTTGGCAAAATCTAACACACCTTTATGATTAAAGCCCTGGAGAGATCAGGAATACAGGGAGAATACCTAAATATAATAAAGGTGATTTACAAGAAGCCGACAGTCAGTATAAAACTTAATGGAGAAAAGCTCAAAGCAATCCCACTAAAGTCAGGAACTAGACAAGGATGTCCTCTCTCCCCTTATCTATTCAATATAGTTCTCGAAATTTTAGCTAAAGCAATAAGGGAACAAAAAGAGATTAAGGGGATACAAATTGGAAAAGAAGAAGTGAAGCTATCTCTATTTGCAGATGATATGACTGTATACATAAGTGACCCAAAATTCTTCCAAGGAACTGCTACAGCTGATAAACACCTTCAGCAATATAGCAGGATACAAGTTTAACTCAAAGAAATCAGTAGCCCTTCTATACACTAAAGATAGAAGAGCTGAAAAGAAAGAAGGGAAATATTACCCTTCATAATAGCTGCAAATAGTATTAAATACCTTGGAGTAACTATAACCAAAGAAGTAACAGACCTATTTTACAAAAATTTTAAATCACTGAAGAAAGAAATTGAAGAGGATACCAGAAAATGGGAAGCTCTCCCCTGTTTCTGGATTGGTAGGATCAACATAGTAAAAATGACAATTCTACCAAAGGCAATCTACAGATTAAATGCACTGCCCATCAAAATCCCAACACAATATTTTTTGGACCTTGAAAGAACAATACTCAATTTCATTTGGAATAACAGGAAAGCCAGGATTGCCAAAACAATTTTACTCAACAAAAGAACCTCAGGAGGGATCACCATCCCTGACTTCAAGCTATACTTTATGGCTACAGTAATAAAAACAGCCTGGTACTGGCATAAAAACAGACTTGTGGACCAATGGAATAAAATTGAGGATCCAGACATTAACCCAAAAACCTATGAACACCTGATCTTTGACAAAGAGGCCCAAAACATTCAATGGAAAAAAGATAGTATATTTAACAAATGGTGTTGGCATAGCTGGATGGAAATGTGTAGAAAAATGCAAATAGATCTGAGCCTGTTACCCTGCACAAAACTCAAATCCAAGTGGATCAAAGACCTCAACATAAACCCAGGCACTTTGAACTTGATAGATAATAAAGTGGGAAATACACTTCTATGAATTGGCACAGGTGACCACTTCCTAAATATAACACCAGTGGCACAGACACTAAGACCAACAATCAATAAGTGGGATCTCCTGAAGCTGAGAAGCTTCTGTAAAGCCAAGGACACTGTCAATGGGACAAAACGACAGCCTACAGAATGGAAAAAGATTTTCACCAGCCCTACAAGTGATAGAGGACTGATCTCTAAGATATATTATGAACTCAAGAATCTAGAGCCCACAACCTTGAATAACCCAATCAAAAAATGGGGTACAGATCTAAAAAGGAAATTCTCAGCAGAGGAACTACGAATGGCTGAAAGGCACCTGAAAAAGTGCTCTTCATCTTTAGCCATCAGAGAAATGCAAATCAAAACAACTATGAGATACTACCTAACACCTGTTACATTGGATAAGATAAAAGGCACAGATGACAGCCTATGTTGGAGAGGATGCGGAGCAAGGGGAACACTCCTCCATTGCTGGTGGGAGTGTAAGCTTCTTCAGCCACTTTGGAATGCAATATGGTGGTTTCTCAGAAAGTTAAAAATCAATCTCCCTAAGGACCCAGCAATACCACTTTGGGTGTATACCCTAAAGAGGCATGTTCACACTCCAAAGGTATTAGCTCAACTATGTTCATAGCAGCATTATTTGTAATAACAAGAACCTGGAAACAACCTAGATGTCCCTCAACTGAAGAATGGATTAACAAACTGTGGCACATCTACACAATGGAATACTACTCAGCAGTAAGAAAAAATGATATCCTAATATTCACAGGCAAATGGATGGATCTGGGTGTATACCCTAAAGATGCACATTCACACTCCAAAAGTATTAGCTCAAATATGTTCATAGCAGCATTATTTGTAATAGTAAGAACATAGAAACAACCTAGATGTCCCTCAACTGAAGAATGGATTAACAAACTTTGGTACATCTACACAATGGAATACTACTCAGCAGTAAGAAAAAATGATATCCTAAAATTTGTAGGCAAATGGATGGATTGAGCGAGGTATCAAAAACTCAGAAAGATAAGCAGGGGATGTACTCACTCATTAGTGGTCTCTAAACAAACAAACAAGAAAAAAGCAAAGCATGCCCAAGCTGCAAACCACAACCAATGAACAGCTTGGGATCAGAAACACCCTGGACTGACCCTTCGGATCCCACGCCACCTATAGGATCACCTGATTCACTCCTCAGGGAGGGGGCACAAAACTGGATTTGCCAGGAATGGAGACTGAACTAAGCATTATTGGATCAGTGGGACCATGGGACTCCTGCTACCTGCCCAGGGATGGGAGTTGTGGAGAAGAAAAAATGACCTGATGTGGTGGGAGTGGGAAGGGACCTTGAATAAGGATATACAGGAATGAAAAAAAAATAGAGAGGGAAAGCTGAACACAAAGTAATTTTATGTGTAGCAAATTATTTGAATTATCATCCTTGATAAGTCATGCTTATGATTTTTATTTTCTTTATAGTTATTGTTAACTCCTCAGTATTTTAAATTCAATTTACTGTTTTTCTTGATAAATACAAAATAAATACATAAATAAAAAATCTCATATAGAGAAAAAAAATGTAAGCAAGTGTGCTGGAGAAAATTTATATTAAGAAGGTTCTTAAGCTTCGTCTATCTTCAAAGAAATATAGTATTGAGAAAAAAAGAGGTCGGGGAAGAAGGTACCCCAGAGTAGAATGGTGACCCACAAAATTCCTCCAAGGAACTGCTACAGCTGATAAACACCTTCAGCAATGTAGCAGGATACAAGTTTAACTCAAAAAAATCAGTAGCCCTTCTATACACTAAAGATAGAAGAGCTGTGAAAGAAACAAGGGAAACATTACCCTTCATAATAGCTGCAAATAGAATTAAATACCTTGGAGTAACTATAACCAAAGAAGTAACAGACCTATTTTACAAAAATTTTAAATCACTGAAGAAAGAAATTGAAGAGGATATCAGAAAATGGGAAGCTCTCCCCTGTTTCTGGATTGGTAGGATCAACATATTAAAAATGACAATTCTACCAAAGGCAATCTACAGATTAAATGCACTGCCTATCAAAATCCCAACACAATATTTTTTGGACCTTGAAAGAACAATACTCAATTTCATTTGGAATAACAGGAAAGCCAGGATTGCCAAAACAATTTTACTCAACAAAAGAACCTCAGGAGGGATCACTATCCCTGACTTCAAGCTATACTATATAGCTACAGTAATAAAAACAGCCTGGTACTGGCATAAAAACAGACTTGTGGACCAATGGAATAGAACTGAGGATCCAGACATTAATCCAAAAACCTATGAACACCTGATTTTTGACAAAGAGGCCCAAAATATTCAATGGATAACAGATAGTATATTTAACAAATGGTGTTGGCATAGCTAGATGGTAGTGTGTAGAAAAATGCAAATAGATCTGAGCCTGTCATCCTGCACAAAACTCAAATCCAAGTGGATCAAAGACCTCAACATAAACCCAGGCACTTTGAACTTGATAGATAATAAAGTGGGAAATACACTTCTATGAATTGGCACAGTGACCACTTCCTAAAAATAACACCATTGGCACAGACACCAAGACCAACAATCAATAAATGGGATCTCCTGAAGCTAGGAAGCTTCTGGAAATCCAAGGATACTGTCAATAGGACAAAACGACAGTCTACAGAATGGGAAAAGATTTTCACCAACCCTACAAGTGATAGAGGACTGATCTCTAAGTATTTAAAGAGTTACTCTTTAAGACCCATATTGTGTCTATTCTGAAGCCCAATTATTCTTATTTCCAGACACATTCAGTCATAATATGTATCTATCTTTGCAATTTCCACCTACATGTCAGATGCAATCCAGGATCAACCTTGGCCTGGCAACTATTCTAAAAACTATTCTAAAACCAGCTTACCCCTCTACCTTTGAAGAATTCTACAAAACTGGCTATCTCTGAACTTTTTTCTCAATGAAAACATATGCTACTATATGATCCAGTCACATCAAGTAGATGAGAGCATTACAAAAATTCACAAACTCATTTACAAACTGCTGCCATCAGGGACTGACTCCAATGCAAGAGGTCTGCTCTCTGGCCCTGTTGTTCCCCAATAAATGTTGCATAAATTCTGATATTCTTCCACTCTGCTTTTCTCTGCCCCTACCACTCAAGAGACACCCTGGGCTGCTTGAACCCCAATAAACTTTTGTTTCTACCCAGGTAATGGTCTAATTAGGTGATTTTACTGCAACCTCACAGAAAAGTTCCTAAGACAAGAGCTTTAAACAACAACACATTCTACAAAGAAACAAACACAAAATAAGCTTTAAAAAATTAAGTTGTTATAAACATTTAAAAATCCACTTCAACTTGCCCTATAGCATCTGGGATTATAACTGCATGAACAGCAACTTCTATAGTCAAAGAAAACAAATAGTGTTTTAAAACTTACAAACTATCCCTTGCTATGTCTTCTGACCTTTTCTTTTGTTTTTCCCATTCTTTCTTATCTCTATATTTTGTTGAATTTGCACCTCCATCTGATGATACTTTTGAAGAATATGTGCCTTATATCTCTGTCTTGATAATTGAGATACCTATGAACTTTTACTTTTGTATAGAGTCTGGTTTTAATGTCAGTCACGGATGTCCCATACAAGGTAAATACCACTCTTTAATACAAATCCATATATCTGATCTCTCTCTCTCTCTCTCTCTCTCTCTCTCTCTCTCTCTCTCTCTCTCTCTCTCTCTCCCTCTTTGTCTTCTTGTGATTAATTAAAAAAAAAAGACATTACCACATGCTACTTGAAGAACAATGAGTTTCTTTCAGTTTACAATGCTCAAGTCACAGTTAAACACAGAGAGACAGGGAGATCAAGAGCTCAAGGCAGAAACTGAAATAAACACCAGGGATGAGTTGTTTGACAGTTGCTTCCTACAGCTTCCTCAGCCTAATGTCTTATATTACTCAGGACAACTAGCCCAAAGGCAAAACCTGCTAGAGTTGTGTGGGTTCCTCATATCAATCATTAATCAAGAAAAGGCCCCCACAGATGTGCCTGCAGGTAATTTGATGGAGGCATTGTCTCAACTGGTGTTTCCTCTTCTCAGATGCACTTAGGTTCTACAAAGTTGACAAAACAAACAAATTAAGTCATTACCTAACTAACTAACCATCCAGCATATTCCTTACATAGCAAGAATGTCTTTAAGCATGTAGAAGAAATTTATTGTTGCACAAATTCTGATTGTAATGAAAGAAACTCAGAACCAAATATTGGGGAAAGGCTGGAATATCAGAGAAAGGAAACACTACAAACTTCACACAGTTATCTTCCAGCTTCCTAAGCTTTGCTCCTGGTCACTTCTAACTGCTGCTGTTTTCCTAAGCCTGCCTTAAATACCCTTCTTGCCAGCTAAATCCCATCCACATTAAGATTAAAGACATGAGCTACTTTATTTGGTAGTCAAGTTTGAACTCACAGAAACACAGAAAGTTCTGTGTCTCTGTAGTTATGGGATTAAAAGTGTAGGTCACCACTCCTGGCTTTCCCTGTGTTGGGTTTAAAGGTGTGTGCCATGGTACTCACAGAGATTCAGAACTCCTGGAGCTATGTGAGTTACCAGAGTTACCACACTGTTCTGTTATCCCTGGAACTACCTCAGTCTCGATTTGACTGTGGGTTGATTTTTTGATATTCTAGGTTTTATTAAATGTGTAACATATCACCACATATTGTGTGTCAAATTCTGCAAGCAACAAGATCCATTAGCAATTACATGTTGTTTTAGCAGAGGACCTCATTGCACTCATTTTTTCATTGATGCCCTTTTCTGATCACCATTTCAGTGTTCAGGGAAAGTCAATATTTGTTCTGCTTCAGATTTTGCTATGCTGTTTATTTTCTTTTATTTCTTAACAAATTATTATATGCAAAAATGTCTGGTCCTTATCTTTTACTGTTTGATTTTAGTTAAATTATAAATAAATAGATACAAAATTAAATATCAGAAAAAGCCTATTTATAACTTGTTTTTTGTCATTTTAGTACTTCTTCAGGTATTTTATAAAAGGCTTCCCAATAAAATAAGGCATGCACTTTAGCAACAATTTGAAAAGTTAAGTCTTTTTTAATCTTGGTGGAGTGTGCAAGAAGTGCTTAATGCATTTGCCAATGGGGCTATGAGCATTGTGAAGAGTTTATAGAAACCACAAAGCTTCTAACCTGATGGTCAACAGTAAACATGAAGATCTATGTATCCTTGACCTCTTGCAGTAAGTGGAAAATGAGCATGTTGCCATGTGGCTTGCAAGGTTTACTGACATGTAGCTAAACTACTTTGCAACCATTGCACTGTGTGAGTAATCAAGTATTCTTTTCATGTCAGTGCTAGACATTACCAACTTTCAAACAGCTACAGGATCTAAAAGTATCTGTGTAACAATTTTCTATTTTGAAATAATTTGTATTTAATATTTGATTAAATTAAATATTTATAGGCAATTCAGATTATCCTAATGCTATAAGAAATCACAAAACAAATCCTGCTAGCTGACATAAATGCCATCCTTTTCCATTACTTTTATTATGGACGATCACATGTAGAAGCAATTTCTTAGATACTAGAGCTACTATAACATCCATAAAGGAAGCATGACTTTCCTTACATAAAATGATCTTTCTAAATTATAAAAACATCTTACTCATAATTTGACTGTTGTTTAGATCTTTGACTGCTTGCCATAATGGGTAAAGTATTTATTCGTACATCAGTAGCTAAGGGCTTGAAGACAGTGTTTTAAAACCAGATCATCAGATACTTCTAAAAGAGAATCTCAGAATTCAAGTCTCTTTTTTATGTTAGACATTAAATGAAAATGATATTTATAAAAACTCACTGTGTGAGAGTGAAATGTGACACATTAAGAAGTCTCTTAATGTAGAAAAAGGCTTAAGAATGAAGATGAAGTGGTATTTCTGTTGTAACATGACAACACAATTTAATGAAGTGAATGATAACATTAAGAACAGGCTTGCTTTTAAATTAAGAAGTCTTTGGGGAAAGGACTATGCCAAGAACTTTTCTTATTATAACTAAAATTAAAATTGTATCCAAATAGAAATCAAGCCCACAGATCTAAATTGGATCTGTAACTATCAAAACTCTACAAATATTTCAACATATTCACAGTGTAATTGTATCTTAAAAATAATTTTGTGAAGAGCAGTTTATGCTAACCATGCATATATTCTTTCAGTGTATGCATATGAGTTTTTTTTCATTCGGTAAACTTTGATATTAGAAATAATGTGAGTCTGTGTCTCAGAGTGAGCTTTGTTTCCAACAATGACATTTTTTTTAAATTCCCAAGATAATTTGAGATCAATATCATGTTTGAATAATAATATTTTGATTTTTCTGATTAAATAAAGTGGCATGAAAGGAAAATAAATTGTTTAGAAAATATTTTCATTTAGAATAAAAAGTGATTAATAGAGTGCTATATCAATGTTGTAAGAATATAAATAAACTTATGATTATATTTCTTATTAAAGAAAAATGATTTTAAAAAAGGTTTTGGTTCCATACTCTGGAACTCTCAAGAGTGTTGCTGTTTGTGGATCTTATTGCCTGTGGTCTGGGCCTCCACCTAGGGTCACTTTGGTGTCCAAGGGGCATGCTGCTGTTTGGGCCATGCCAATCTGAGTAGCCTGTACAGCCACCTGGACCCATGATGACAACGTTGCCAGGACTGCAGCCAAAGACAGTGTTTGGGTTCATGGTCCTGACACATGGTGACATCAGGGCCCACACAGATGCACAAGGTCTTGGCCAAAATCTGTGACAGAGTTGTGGCAAGACTTACCACTCCCCACCCCTCACACCCTAGTCAAGATAATATGGGGACCAGGGCTGAAAACTGGGTTTATGGTATTGTCCAGGCCCAGGGCTGTGGCCAGGGACTATGTCTGGGTTTGTGAACCTGCCAGAGCCAGAGTCTCTGTTGATGTCTGTGGCTCCTGAGACCACTGAAGATCATGGTAATGCCAGAGGGTTCTGTGCTGCTACATGGCCTCATGTTGGTGCTTAAGGGTCATACTGCTGTGGGGACCATGCTCATTTGGATGTCTTGTGCTGCTTTATGACCAGTGGTAGTGTCAGGGCCTGAGGTGCTGCTAAAGGCAATGTCTTGTTCCATAGTCCTTCTGCAGCTGGGGTGTGTGTTGATGTCCATGACCCATGATAGAATGGAGGTTATTGGAACCCTATTGTGCTAAGATGGCCCTGGCCCTTGCTGGAAGCCTCAGCAGGTGAACTGTCCCTTCCCCTCAGGAGAAATTTTTAAAGTCATGCCTATATTAATCTGCAGTCTTTAATTTGATTGTTGAAATGACAAAACAATGAAACATGGATCCCTTTATCATCAAGATATATTTATCACAATAAAACAAGTATGTCAAGGTCAAAACAAATATCAATGTTTAAAACATATATTTGAATATTCATGAAGTGTGGTAATGCTTCTTTAGCATTCTGTTTAGACTTTTATACATACACACAGTAAAAAGCAAAGTCAGTATTATTACATTTTTTAACAGAAATGTTATATTTGTTTTAAATTTGTTATTAAAAGTCACAAGAGAAATTTATGCTATAAAGATTTTTCCCCAATTAGAGTACTTACTCCTTTAAAAATTGAAGTATAATCGCTATATCAACCAACATAGGTTAAATATTTATATAATTAGATGTACTTGGTAAAGCATTTAAAAAATTTGAAATCAGAAATGATTTTGATGCACATATCTATAAATGTAATACATTCTTCTTTATAAAGATTACTAGGCTACCATTCATGTACACATTTAGGTACTTGCATTGTGATCCTTGAATAATGTGTATTATGAATATAAAAATCACTTAAATGTGTGCTTTTTATCATCATATTTCAGATTTTCATCTGAATAATATAATATAATAATATAATTTCCTTATTTTATTCTTACTGGATTGATCATTTATATAGAAAATTTCTTTGAAATATTAGTACAAGTTTTAAAAGGATATAATGTTTCTGAAAAAAAATATCTCCAGGTTCAGTGTGTAGTGATGGTTTGAATGGAAGTGGTCTCCATCAGCTCATAGATGGTGTCACTATTAGGAGGTGTGGCTTTGTTGGAGTAGGTGTGGCCTTAATGGAGGAAGTGTGTCAGTGGGGTAGGCTTTGAAGTTTCAGATGCTCAAATCAGCCCCAGTGTGTTTTATGTTTTTGCTGCTTGTTAGTGTCTGCTGAGCGCCACCATGCTTCCTGCAATGTTGAAAATAGACTAAATCTCTGAAGCAGTAAGCCAGGACCATTTAAATATTTTCTTTTTTAAATGTGGTTAGGGTTGTTCTTCACAATAATAGAAGCCCAAACTAAAGCACAGAGAGAGATCCTTGTAGTAAAGGAAAAAGGTAGAAGGCAATAGAAATTAACACCTAATAATTTCTTCTGGACCTCCTATTCACACAAAGACAGACCATACATACATGTACAGTGATGCACAAGATAAGTACACTTTATAAACACACATACACATGCACACACAGAAATTTATGTAGACATTCATATTCACAGCTTTTAATATATTGTTCATCTTCCTATTACAAAATGTACATACATATTATATGTATATGTATATTTATTTGGTACATAAAATAATCAAATACAATTAAAAATATAATTAACAGTGCTTTTATAGATGGTGCAGTAAAATCACTTGCTTTAAAGGTGAACTTACCATTTCTGTTTTGATCAACAGTTTTCTTGTTAAACTTCCTTCTAAATATTTATGTTGATCCCTATGGGTTTTTGCTACTGTCTATTGTTGCCAGAGTAACTACTTCTTTTTGCAGTGAGTAGTGCCTAATTCAGAGATGTATGACTGGTCAAAGTGGGTGTGTGTTCTCAGTCATTCAAGAGGCATCCTCATTAACCTGTCCCAGTTAAGGCTCAGAGTGAAAAAGAAGGTAAGAGAATGAGTATGGACAGCATGGTTGTGAAATGCTGCCCCTGCAAATGTTGTTGCCTTGCACATATAACCTCATAGCATCTATGATTGTCTCCAGAAGATCTACATAAGTTCAAACCAGTGGACACTGTACTGAAGAAAAGAAAGAACTCCAAAAACCTTTTCCATAACAGCAGAGCTACTGAAGTTGTGGCTTCTGGAAAATGAAGTCACTTTTCTTTGGAAGTATGGATACTAGTAAGCTTTCCATGCCCTAGTTTATGATCCAATATCCATGTGCTTAGAGGTGGGTCTCAGATGGAAATTGGGTGGTGTATATAATCAAAATGCACTATATACCTGGAGGAAAATGCTAAGGAATAAATACAAATAATTTTTAGTGTGGGGTTTGGAAAATGATACAGACATTTTTCTTAAGGTTTCAGTAGCTGTGAAGAGATACTATGGCCACTGCAACTTTTATAAAGGATAACATTTAATTGGGGTAAATCAAAGTTCAGTGATTTAGTGCATTATTATCATAGTGGGACATGATGCTGTACAGGCAGACACGGTGTAGGAAAAGTAGCTGAGATTCTGACATTTTGATCTAAAGGCAACAGAAAGTTACCTGTCTCACTGGGTTTGCATTGAGTTCATATAAAACCTCAAAGCTTGCCTCCAGTGTGACACATATCCTCCATAAAAACCACACCTACTCCAACAAGGCCACACCTCCTAAGAGTGCCACTTCTTATGAGGGCCATTTTCTGTCAAACCACCACAGGTAGCAAACTACATCTAATATCAGTACATGGTATAAATCAGTGCTAAGGCTGTTGGTCTTCATTCTGGAACTTTCAGCCCTAAAAGGACAAAATGATCCAAGCATTTGTCTTAGGGTTTCAATTAGTATAAAGGGACACCATGATTACAGCAAGTCTAATAAAGGAAAACATTTAACCTGATTGTAGTGGATGATATTGCAAAATACTGGATGACTTATTATTTTATTATCATCATGTGATGTATAAATATGAAGGCAGACATGGTACAGAAGAAGGAGCTGAGAGATCTACATTTTGATCTCCTGGCAGTAAAAAGAGTCTGTGTATCACACAGAGCATAGCATGAGCGAAGAAGATCACAAACCCACCTTCACAGTAACATCTCCTCTGATAAGGCTACACCTACACCAACAAAATTACATCTCCTTATAAAGCCAGTCCCTATGGGGTTATTTTCTTTCAAATCAGCACAAAATTTTCCTTAATATTTTATATAAAATTTGTTCTGTGGTTAGAGTTTTGCTTATATATTAATATTTTTGCCTATACATAAGTTATTAATAGGGCTTTATCTTATATAATTATTACTTTTCTATTCATGTATTACAGAGAAGTATCCTATTTATTCTTGGAAAAATTTATGTTTAAATAAGTATAGGTAACTTCACTACATTTCTGAAAATAATACAATAACCTTTAGAACTAAATATTCAATATATACATTAATATTTAAAGTACTTAAGCATTAAAATTACAAAAGAGATAAAGATTTTCCATTTACTTCAATGTGAAGTGATTCTTTCCTATAAAAATTCTCAGAGCTGTCAAACTTCCACAAGTAAAATTTGGTTTACTAGAATGTCTAATGTTCTTATAGCATCATAGATATTTGGTAAATAATAATTTTTAGGAAATTGATTTTGTTTACTTTTATTTTATTTTTTTTACTTTACAGGGAATTACAGACATAATAAAAGGCTCAGAAGAGTCCATTTGGTATGTTTGATATATTTTGGAAAATTATATGAAAAGTGCAGTTCCTGCTTAAATTACTTCAAGGCCTTAGGAACTAATGGTCTGAGTACTCCTACACAGACCAGAGGGTGAACTGCTGTCGTTATATCCCTGACACTCCCATTACAAATAGACTTTCTCCTTCTGATTTATGGATGTTAACCTAATTGGAAACCTAGTAGATTGGTTTTGTTCAGTGAGCAATTCAACTTTTAATAAAATATAAGAATCTGTAGTTTAAGTTATGAAATTTGTTCTTCTCATGCTTGACCTTCCTGGAGATCAAGATTGTAGGCCACCATCTTTTACAATTGGTGCTAGAAGAATTTTGTACTTGTTTACTTTTCTTAAAAACAAAAAACAAAATTACCAAATAGAGATTTTTTTTAAGGTATGCATAGTCTTACACTTTAAGTTAACCCATATTTGAGTTTATGCTTAGTCTCAGGGCTTGGTACCTTTTCTCAATGCAGCAGTCTCTTCTTGCTTTCTCTGTGTCTAGCTGGTGACTCCACTTCTATTTTTTTCTCTTCCAGATTTCTCCTAGTCTGGTCACTTCACCTATATTTTCTGATTGTCTACTGGCCAGTCAGTGTTTTATTAAGCCAATAAGAACAACTATCTTCACAATGTACAAGAACAATATCCCATAGCACTGATCCATTTGAAAAACATGGGCAGCTTGAATAATCTAAAGGAATTTAAAACTTGCAATTGAGGAATAGTTGAGAATAATGAGATAGTATATGGAAAAACATCCCGCCATGACTGCTCATTGAAATGGAAGCCATCACATTTGTGAAAGTCATGGGATTCAATAGTGAAGGCCTCCTTGAGGAACTATTGTCTTGTTCAAATCTTGGTCCCATGCCTTTTTCCTTTATCTATAGTAACTGGTGAAAAGTTTCCAAGGCAGCAAAATCCTGTTTTATTAGCCCAGGCTCACTGCCACATTTGCACATTTGCTGCATTTCAGAGGATAAAGTAAGTTAGGCTGTCCTGAAATTGGGAAGAATAGTTCATGGGGTGAAAACTGAAAATAAGAAGTTAGAACAAAAAGAAACAAATACAAGAAAAAAGAAGAAAGAAAGAAAGAAAAATTAACATAGTAACTCTACACAAAGCATCCTGTATTCCTGCTAGAGAGGAGTTTGCCTAATATGATTTCTACATTTATTGATTGCATTTGTATTATATTTTAGCCTTGAAGAGAGTGGTTAGAGAGTTACTATATGCAATTTTGAAAAGGTTTTATATTCTTGATTGTGTCAGTTTGTAAATATTTTCAAAAAGCTTCCAGACCACTGGGTACTGGAAGGGTTGTCTTCAGTAGGTCTTGGTGCTTTTAGGTTTTCAATCTCTTTATAAATTGAGGTTAATTTGTATTGAGGAAACAGGATATTTGTCTATCTTTTAAAGTTTTTTAAAAAAATCTTGATTTTATAGTTCTTTTGAAGTTATCACACAATTGATGAGCTTTGACATTTTTTTAACTTCTTAATTTCTTTATTTTTTTGTTTTCTCTTAAATTTTATCTTATTTTATTTTGAGCAAGGGGGTTGCAAGGGCAGAGGGCAGATATTTTTCTTTTTTTTCTTTTGAAAACAAGGTCATATAATTTTTTTTATTCATGTATCCCCTTCTTCAGGCACCCTTCCCCCTCTCATAACTCCCAGACACTCACTCTTCTCTCCATCAGGCCATCTTCTTCCCAGGAAGGGCAGGAGGTCTCAAGTACCCAAGGTAGCTTAGTTCAAAATCCCCTCCAGGCAGATTTGCTTTCCTTACCTCCACATCAAGACTGAGTCAGTGTTTCTCTAGGGAGAATGGGCTCCAAGGTGCCAGTCCAATGTATTTCTTAACCTAAGCTGTTCAGTATTTGTGGTTTGTAGCTTTTTTTGTTTAAAGTTCACCAATGAGTGAGTACATCCACTGTTTATATTTCTGTGTTGATGATACCTCCCTAAGGAGGATATTCTCTAAATCCATCCATTGCCTGCAAATTTTAGGATATCAATTTTTCTCATTGCTGAGTAGTAGTCCATTGTGTAAATGTACCACAGTTTGTTCAGTTGAGGGGCATCTAGGTTGTTTCCAGGTTCTTGCTATTACGAATAATGCTGCTATGAACATAGTTGAGCTAATGCTTTTGGAGTTCTAATGTGCATCTTGAGAGTATATGCCCAGTAGTGTTATTGCTGGGTCTTTGGAGAGATTGATTCCCAATTTTCTGAGAAACCATCATACTGCATTCCAGAGAGGCTGAACTAGCTTACACTCCCACAAACAATGGAAGAGTGTTTCCCTTGCTCTGCAACCTCTCCAGCATAGGCTGTCATCTGTGTCTTTTATTTTAGTCAGTCTGACAAGTGTAAGGTGGTATCTCAAATTTGTTTTGATTTGCATTTCTCTGATGGCTAAAGATGTTGAGCACTTTTCCAAGTGCCTTTCAGTCATTTATAATTGTTCTGCTGAGAATTCCTTTTTTAGTTCCAAACTCCATTTTTCATTCGGTTATTCAAGGTTTTGGACTCCAGTTTCCTGAACTTTTTATATAGGAGACCAGTCCTCTGTCACTTGTAGGGTTGGTGAAATTCTTTTCCCATTCTGTAGGCTGTCATTTTTGTCTTATTGACAGTGTCTTTGGCTTTACTGAAGCTTCTCATTTCAGGAGGTCCCAACTATTGATTGTTGTTCTTAGTGTCTGTGCTACTGATGTTATATTTAGGTAGTTGTCACCTGTGCAATAGATTGGAGGGTATTCCCCAGTTTCTTTTTGATCAGGGCAGTGTGGCTGGGTTTATGTTGAGGTCTTAGATCCACTTGTATTTGAGTTTTGTGCAGGGTAACAGGCTTGGATCTATTTGCATTTTACTACACACTACCATCTAGCTATGCCAACACCATTTGTTAAAGAGACTATCTTTTTATCTATTGAATATTTTGGGCTTCTTTGTCAAAGATTAGGTGTTCATAGGCTTTTGGGTAATGTCAGAATCTTCAATTCCATTCCATTGATCCACACGTCTGTTATTATGCCAGTACCAGGTAGTTATTAATACTGTAGTTATATAGTATAACTTCAGGTCAGGGATGGGGATGCCCTGAGGTTATTTTGTTGAGCAAAATTGTTTTGGCAATCCTAGCTTTCCTGTTATTCCAAATGAAATTGAGCATTGTTTTTTCAAGGTCTTTAAGAAATTGTGTTAGGATTTTGATAGGAATTGCATTGCATCTATAGATTGCTTTTGGTAGAATTCCCATTTTTACTAAGTTGATCCTACCTATTCAGGAACATGGGAGATCTTCCTATTTTACGATATCCTCTTCAATTTCTTTCTTCAGTGATTTAAAGTTTTTGAGAAAATAAATCTGTTACTTCTGTGGTTATAGTTACTCCAAGATATTTAATGCTATTTGCAAGTTATCACAAAGGGTGGTGTTTTTCTTATTCCATTTTCAGCCCATTTATTTTTAGTGTAAAGGAGGGCTACTGATTTCTTTGAGTTAGTCTTGTATCCTGTTAGGTTCCTGAATGTGTTTAACAGTTGTAGAAGTTCCCTGGTAGAATTTTGTGGGTTACTTATGTATACAATAATAGCATCAGCCAATAGAGATAGTTTCACTTCTTCCTTTCCAAATTGTATCCCCTTAATCTCCTTGCGTTTTCTTATTGCTTTAGCTAAAACCTCGAGAACTATATTGAATAGATAAGAGAAAAGAGGACATCCTTGTCTAATTCCTGATTTTAGTGGGATTGCTTTGAGGTTTTTCTCCATTAAGTTTGATGTTGCCTGTCCACTTTTTGTAAATCATCTTTATTATATTTAGATAATTTCCCTTTATTCCTTATCTCTCCAGGAATTTTATCATGAAGGAGTGTTTAATTTTGTCCAAGGCTTTTTCAGCATTTAAAGATATGATCATGTGGTTTTTTTCCTTCGGTTTGTTTATATGATGGATGACATTTATGTTTTTTTGAACTATCTCTTCATTTCTGGGATGAAGTCTACTTGATCATGGTGGATGATATTTTTTATATGTTGTTGTTTGTGTTTGCCAGAATTTTGTTGAGAATTTCAGCATCAATATTAATGAGGGTAATTGGTCTGTAATTCTCTTTCTTTGTTTCGTCTTTTAGTGGCTTGGGTTTTACTGTAATTGTGGCCTCATAAAAAGAGTTTGGCAATATTCCTTCAATTTCTACTGTGTGAAGCAGTTTGAATAGTATTGTAATAACTCAAGTTTGAATGTCTGGTAGACCTCTGCACTGAAACCATCTTGACCTGGGCTTTTTTACTTTGGAGAATTTTAATGACAGCTTCAATTTCCTTTAGGGTTTTAGTTGTGTTTAGGTATTTAATCTATGCTTGATTTAATTTTGGTAAATGGTACCTGTCCAGAAACTCTCTATTTCTTCTAGGTTTTTCATTTTTGTAGAGTATAGATTTTCAAACAATGACCTGATCATTTTCTGGATTTCATGAAAATCTATTGTTTTTATGGCCCCCTTTTCATTTCTGATTTTGTTCATTTGGATACTGTCTCTCTGCTTTTTGGTTAGTTTGAATAAGGGTTTATCTATCTTGCTGACTTTCTCAAAGAACCAACTCTTTGATTTATTGATTCTTTGTAATGTTCTTTTTGTTTCAATTGTATTGATTTCAGCTCTAAGTTTGATTATTTCCTGCCATCTACTCCCTTCTAGGTAACTTTGCTTCTAATTGTTCTAAGGCTTTCAGCTGTGCTAATAGTTCTCTAATGTGGGATTTCTCTAGGCTTTTCATATAGGCATCTAGTACTATGAATTTTCCTTGTAAGTCTGCTTTCATTGTGTCCCACAAGTTTGGGTAAGTTGTGGATTCATTTTCATTAAATTCTAGGAAGACTTTGATTTCTTTCATAATATCTTCCTTGACCCAGAGGTGGTTCAGTTGAATGATATTTAGTTTCCACGAGATGGTAGGCTTTCTGTGGTTTTTGATGTTGTTGAACTCTAACTTTAGGCCATTGTTGTCTGATATGGTACAAGGGACTATTTCCACTTTTTTTGTATCTATTGATATTTGCTTTATGACCAATTATGTGGTCTATTTTAGAAAAAGTTCTATGTGGTGCTGAGAAATATGTATATTCTTTTGCATTTGGTTGGATGCTTCTGTAAATACCTATTAAATCTATTTGCATCATAACCTCTGTTTGACTCCTTATTTCTCTGTCTGTTTGACCTATGTAGGGTTGCAAGTGGGGTTTTGAGGTCTCCCACTATTAGGGTGTGAGAGTTGATGTGCAATTTGAGCTTTAGTATTGTTTCTTCTACATAGATAGGTGCCCTTATATTGGGGCCATAAATATTCAGGATTTAAATTTCATCTTGACCCATTTTTCCTGAGATGAACAAGTAATGTCTATCCTGGTCTCTTTTAATTGGTTTTAGTTTGAAGTCTACTTTCTTTGGTATTAGGATGGAAGCCCCAGCTTGTTTCTTAGGGCCATTTGCTTAGAAAATCTTTTTCCAACCCTTTTTCTGAGCCTGTGTCTATTTTTAAGGTTGAAGTGTGTTTCTTGTATGTAGCAAAAGGATTCTTTCTTGTGGTGGAATGTTCTCTCTATGCTGTAAATAAAGGACTGTTTTGGCCTATGCACAGCTTAGTAGATGTGGGTGGAGAATCAGAGGACAGGCAGGTAGAAGGAAGGTGAAGTTACACAGTCTTCATCCAACACCAGAAGAAGAATCATGTAAGGAAACCAGGTAAGCCATGGGCTGGGCCATGTGGCAGTTTGATTATAGAAATGGGTTGACTTAAAATGAAAGAACTAGCTAGTAATGTGCATGAGACATGGGCCAAACAGAATGAAGTTAATATAAGTGTCTGATTCATTTCTTTGGGGGGAAAAAACATGCTGCAGACCAGGTACAAACCTCTGGCTCCAAACGGCCTGTGTACAACAGATGGCGTCCAAACGTGGGCTGAACACTCGCATAAAGCCTGAGAAAGTTTAAAAAGCTTAAAAAGTGTTCTAGATCACTGAAACAGAGGCAAAGTGGCTTTCTTAATTGAGTATTTGATTTGATTTATGGCACAGAGACAGAGTGGTGTTCAGGTGGGAATTTAAAAATGGTATGTCCATAGCACACAGCTTAAACTCATACGTTTCACAGAAGGCTTGGCATATGTATTATTGATTTAAGGTTTCTGCTTATATTGAACAGAAAAGAAACAGAGTCAAAAACAGTTTTTCTGGTAGCAGCATTTCCTGAGTCTGCTCTGTTTGCTGTGGCAGAGATGCAGCAGGCACCTCCACCATATTGAAAAGCCACCAAAAGGGGCGGATTCAGCAATTAAAGTGATATTGACATTTTAAAACTTCTTTGGGTTAGAAAATGGTTAAGAATTCTCAATAAAACAGACTTACAATCACAAAACCTCTAAATGTGGTACAGTGTATGTAAAATACGCATAGGCTTCAGAGAGAGAGAAAAAAAAAAGGGCAAAGAAAGCCCTTAAGAAAGAGAAATAAGAATAAAGATAAAAGGCCACATAAAGATGACAGATAAACAGAGAGTCTGGATTATGGTTATTGTGTTTTCTTTTAATTTTTTTAACTTTTAATGAGCTAACTACAGAAAGATGGTTGATTGTTAAGGCTGCTAAATTGGACAAACATATATATTTTAAAGATATCTTGACTTTGAAATCTGTTTACAAGAATATGTTGCTTGGGAAAAGAGTTTCTGTTTTTGTCTCCACAGAAGATCAAAACCTGTGGATTGGTCATGCAAATGTGGTTTCATTTGCCAAGGCCACCTGAAATTCTGTGATGGAAAGATCACCTTCCAAAATGGCAATTGAGATGATTCAGCCTCAAGACCCCATGAGACTGCCAATGTCCTTTGTCAACAGGAAGTAGTAAAAGAAAGAAAGCTACATCCAATTTCCCAAAATATTACTTATTAATGTTTGTTTTCATTATAAATGGTTAATGGTCATACTCAATCTATTTTTTTAAAAAAATATAGAGGGGAGAATATGATATAGGAATGATTAGAAAAGATAAATGGATTTTGGTTTATTGATATAAACTTAAGGTCATTTTGTTATGCTGTATGTATTTTTCTACTCTTGATTAAGGTATGATGCTGATGTAACTCATTTAAAGTTGTAATGTGTAATTGAGAAATGCAGATATATAGTCATCTAAGATAACCAAACTTATATTCATGTTAGTTAGGTTTTTGTAAGTATACAAAGATATATTTGAATTACATAGGTAGTCTTCAAACACTTCAAAGAAATGCAGAATATGGCATTTAAGTTATTTAAGAACTTAGACTTTTCTGGACAGTGAGACAGGTCTGCTCCTGGCAGCACCAATGTATTTCAGGAAAATGATGGGCATTGAAGAAAATTCATGTGTAATTTACTTTGTGGCAACAGTTATCCACTGGACAAGAAACTGTTCCGGTTGACTGCTTGATAATATGCTCTATAAACTGGAATGCAGGTTCCATAGGAAAGTGACCTCTGAACTTTGGCAGAACAAGCTAAGTTGGTCTTTCAGGTTCCTGCTTTGAAGAAAAAAAATTCCAGGCATTCTTCAGGACACAAGGAGAAGCAACTGATGGACTATGTCAGATTTCTTGCATCACTAAAAGGTATGCCAGAGACTTTGGGGCATATAGTCTGAATAATAGTGCCCCAATGTTATAAAGGAACTTTGGGTGACTGTCCAGGCAGACAGGTGTCATTTCTGTCATTTTTCTATACTTTGGAAGTTGTTTGCACTTCCCATTTATTTGGATAATATTATATCCTTCTGTGGTCTTTGATGTGGTTGAAGGTTTAATAATTATAGGTATAGTTCTTTTTAGTTTAAAAGGTATATTAGATATGAAACTTTAGACTCACAATGATAAGGTAGGTAATGGAATATTCTCTTTAATTTTGTGAATACAAATAGACTGGATATTGTGACTGTAATTCCTGATTAAGAGTTGTTCTGTTGTAATTTTGCTATATGGAAATTGAAACCTTCCTTTTTAATTAGATAGAAAAGAGGAAGTGTTGTGGAATGTTCTCTGTATGCTGTAAATAAAGGACTGTTTTGGCCTATGCACAGCATTGTAGAAGTGGGTGGAGAATCAGAGGACAGACAAGTAGAAGGAGGGTGAAGTTACATAGTCTCCATCCAACATCCAAAAAAGAATCATGTAAGGAAACCAGGTGTGCTACGGGCTGGGGCACATGGCAGGTAGATTATAGAAATTGGTTGAATTAAGATGAAAGAGCTAGCTAGTAATGTGCAGGAGACATGGACCAAACAGTATGAAGTTAATATAAGTGTCTGATTCATATCTTTGTGGCGGGGGGGGAAGAGCTGTCTTGGAGCCAACCCCCTGGCCCCAAACAGCCTGAAAACCTTTTACAACATTTTCTCTTTTTGTATCCATCGTGTTAGTGTGTATTTTTTATAGGTGTACTGAGTCCATTTATATTAAGGGATATTATTGACCACTGATCGATATTTCCTGTTATTTTTGGTGGTGGGTTGTATGCATTTCCTTTATCTGGGCTTTTCTTCAGTGGCGTTATTGATTGTTTGTGGTTTCATGTGTGTATCTGGGATCCTTAAGTTGGAGTTTTCCCTCTAATGCTTTCTGAAGTGCTGGAATTGTACATAGTTATTGTTTCAGTCTGATTTTGTCATGAATTTTTTTTTTTTTACTCCATCTATGGTGACTGATAGCTTTGCTGGGTACAGTAGTCTAGGTTGGTGGCCTTGCTCTTTCAGTGTCTGTATAACTTCTGCCCAAACCTTCTAGCTTTCATTGTTTCCATTGAAAAGTCAGGTGTTTTTTTGATAGGTCTGACTTAATAGGTAAGTTGGTCCCTTTCTTTTGCAGCTCCTAATTTGTTTTTGTTCTGTATGTTTTGTGACCTGATTATTACGTGGTGAGCAGACTTTTTTGGGGGGCCAAATCTATTTGGTGTTTTGTAAGATTCTTGCATCTTTATAGGCATGTCCTTCTTTAAGTTGGGAAAGTTTTCTTCTATGATTTTATCGAATACATTATCTGTGCCTTTGACCTGGTATTCATCCCCTTCTTCTATTCTTTTTATTCTCAGGTTAGGTCTCTTCATGGTGTCACAAATTTCCTGAATGTTTTGAGTTATGGCTTTTTTTTGAGTTAGTATTTTCTTTGACCGATATATCTATTTCCACTATTGAGTCTTCCACTTCAGAGATTCTTTCTTCCATCTCTTGGATTATATTGTTTATGCTTGTATCTGTAGTTTCAGCAATTTTCTTTAGGATTTCTGTTTCTACTTTTGCCTCATTCTGTGCCTATTTTACTGCTTCTATTTCACTTTCTAGTGCCTGGAATGTTTCTTTCATTTTTTTCCCCCTTGGTTTTCTTTCCAGGATTTTTTTTTTATCTCTTCCAAGTTTTTGTTTGTATTTTCTTCTATTTCTTTAAGGGAATTTTTGATATCCTCTTTGAAAGCTTCAATAATCTTCATAAAGGTGCTTCTGATGTTGTGTCCTTCTGATTCTTCTTCATTGCTCTGTTCTGGTCTTGTAGGTGTAGAACCATCAGTTTCTTCTGATGTTGCCTTATTGTTCTTTATATTGCTATATGTATTGTTGCACTGGCATCTGCCATGGCTTCAGTGGTTCACAATTAGTCAGTTCTTAGTCTCTTGTGGCTAGTGGGCTTATGTGTCTCCTGTCTGCTGTGAGCAAAGGGTCTGTTTGATCTTTGACTCTGCTCTGAATAGGTGACTGCATTTCCAAGCCTCTCAGTCCTTGTGTGATAATGCAGTTCACCCTTTAGGCATGGCCCAGTTGGGCAAGGCTTAGAGCCTTCCACTTGGTTGAGTCTGAGATCAGACCCTTGTGTGGGAGCCCAATCCCAGAGTAGAATTCTCTTCTTCTGGTCACCTGTACTCCCTTCTGCACCGGGACAGAGTTTCAAAACCTTTGGTCCTTTTCTGATGAGACAATTTGCCCTGGAGAT
This sequence comes from Sigmodon hispidus, assembly GCA_004025045.1. Lineage (NCBI taxonomy): Eukaryota > Metazoa > Chordata > Mammalia > Rodentia > Cricetidae > Sigmodon > Sigmodon hispidus. Next base: position 25,255 of record PVIH01013391.1, read on the forward strand.
GGGGCCCAGTGGGGCAGGGCCTAGAGTCTTCTTTGACTCTGCTCTGGATCAAAACAGAATTTCAAAGCCCCAACTTCTAAATTTTTTTTTTTTTTTTTTTTTTTTTTTACTTAGGCAATCTTCAATGGACACTGTAACACTGTAACACACGCCCCTACTCCTGCCTCTTTTCAATTGTTTCCTCCTTGTATTTGCCGTTCTCCTTTCCTACTTTTTGAGACTTGGCTTTCCTTTCTGGGATCTTTTTTCAGTCTTTGTCTAGCTTTAGCCTGGTGATAACCACCTTGCTTGGGTGGATGCCCACATGAACAGTTATGCCATTAACCTTTTCTTGCTGCACTTGCTCAGTGTAGATGAAGTATTTCTTCCTGTAAACCTGGACCACTTTGCCAATCTGCTGGCCTTTGTAGTGCCCTCCAACAACCTGAACTTCATCATTCTTTCAAATGGGCATAGATCGAATATTGTACTGCTGTCTTAGCTCTTTGGAAAGGAGGGAAGATATGATTTTCCTCTGTATGTCAGAAGGTGCATTGAAATGCTGTTTGTGGTTCTTGCTTTGGTCAGAAGTGACAAAGGGATTGGGCTTCATTAGCTGGCTATGATCCAGCTAATAACCAATGTCTTATATATTTTAATACACAAATGATTTTACTTTGCTAAGTTTTTCATTCTGTTCTCTACTTCCTATTATCTCTAAGAATGTTTATTATGCACATTTTTTCTTAATATCATGTTCATTCCTCAAAAATAGACCATGCCTTTCTGTTAGCACCTATTTTGTAAACATTATTAGACACTGAGTAACATATATTTTCAGTTACATAGGGAACTATGTTGGGCATAATTCTTGAGTGTCAAATATTATATGTTTCTCTTTGTTGACTGCAGATGCCTTCTCATAGTTCACAGATTCTTAACACTACTCCTACTAGTGATTGCTATTTGGATAAAAAGGGCAACTCCAGGGTTCTAGCAAACCCAACTGCATCAGTTTTGTACTTCTCCACACAGCTACTCTCCTTCAGTACTAAATGGCCACTTTAGAGACACAAACTTACTATTGATCAAACCAGCCAAAATCTAGCTCCTCTCGGTACTGTGAATGGTTTACCTAGCAAAGAGGCATTTGTCAGTCTACTTATCTCACACTTGAGGTGATAGACCTTCCATTTCACTTGCTGGGAAGCCTGTGGCTAGGACATTTCCATCTCACAGGCTAGGATCTACTCATAGTCATCACTGTTTTTTCTGATGTTTTTGGGATTTTAAGGTTGATTATTTCTGTGTTTCCATAATTATTATATGGCTTTGGTGTATCAGACTTTTTGGTGGGGCACTAATGAGCTTCCAAATAATGACAGGGAGACTTGTTATTAATTGTGGATGACCAGCCTTATATTAGCTTATTGTAAGTTCTTTCTGTTTTTCTTTATGTTTAGTCTCAGGGATTTTTTAATTCTTCTTTTTTTAGTCTGTATATCTTACTTTCCTGTTTCTCCCTACCTGGTTGGAACCTGCCTGGCATCTCCTTGTATTGTATTCTGTTCCACTGAAAATAATTGTCCTGTCTATTGATTTAATAAAAAAAAAAAAATGCTGATAGGCCAAAGGTAGACAGGACATGTGGGTAGGGCTACCATACTAAGAAAACTCTAGGAACTTCTCATAGCAGAGATAGATGCCACAGAGTGGCCAGAGCTGCCAGGAGATGCAGAGCAAAGAACTTATTATTCTGGTCTGAGGAAAGGTATCGAGCTATATGGCTAAACAGGATAAGAATAATGGGTTAGTTAAGAGCAAGAGCTAGCAAGTTATGTGCCTGGGCCCTAGGCAGATCAGCAAAAAATTAATATAAGCATCTGTGTGATTTCTTGGGAATGCATGTCTTTCTGCCAAACTGCCAGACTGCTTGTCACACCTCTGTTCTAAACTAGAAAGTATGGGCCAGAAACCTAATACATTTTCCTCTCTTTATTTTATCTTTTTTCTTTCTCATTCTTTGAGCCTAGATGTCTCCTCTTATTCTCTCAGCCTTCCAGCCCAACCTATGCCTCTTCTGCCTAGCTATTGACCTTTCATGTTTCCATTAGATCAATCAGGTGCCTTAGGCAAGCAAGGTAAAACAGCAACCAGATCTTTAAAAAAATTAAACAAACAAAACATAAATAAATGTAACACACCCTTACTTAGTTAAGCAAATTGAGTATAAACAAATATAACACACCTTTACATAGTTAAAATAACAGTCCACAACTCTATGGTGTGTATCTCTCCTTCTAACTTCCTTGCTAGCTCCAGGGCTTAGACTTGTGAGAAGCAAGCTCTACTTGCTTTTATAATAATACTTTGCCTAAAGGCAGCTTTTAAATAAGTGCATCCTTCTATTAGAATTAAAGAAACTTTCTAGCCATAGTTTAAATCCTCTTCTTTACTCTTAGCACTGCAGAATGTACAAATGTCTACAGTTTAGAATAAAAATAACATTTATTGGGTACTCCAAAGAGTTGTGAGAAGTTGATCCACAGCATGGTCCTATTTCTTAAACTAATATTATTAACAATTTACATCCTCAGGCCTGGAGTGGGCACAGGAGCATGCAATTTTAAAGCTCATCCCTGGTGATTCTCATTTACTTGGTCCATAGCCTATATTCTAAAATAATTGCCAAGGGCAATCTCAACTCAGTGAGTAAAATACAGTACAAGCCAAAGGAGCTGACTGTGTTGGTAACCTCCCGTCCTGCTCCAAGGAAATAACCTCACTTCTTAAGCAGTAGCTTGCCCCTTAGGCAAGGATGACTGACAGTTTCCAGTGTGCTACTTTCCAAAGAAATTGCTTAGACACATTCAGAAAGGTACCTACTATTGACTTTTTGTATTATATATACAACCTAAAACACTAAAACCCTCAAAATCTGGAATGTAGCTTACATAATACATTTTATTTTTTTCTAAATTTAATATTTTATTGTCAAGATTATCAGTATACATCTCAGTTCAATTTTTATTCCCTGGTTGCAAAAGATTTTGTTCATTTAGATTTTGTACTCTTAGTTAGCTTTAGGGTGAATATTTTATTCAAAGTTTAAATGGTGCTTAACATTTAAGTTTTAAAATGCAATACAGATTCCAGGACTTGGTTAATTTTGCCTAAGTTTTTTTTCTAAACTTCAGCCATTTCTCTGGCCTAGAAGCTTTCTTCCCTTTCTTCTTTCTCCCTCCCTCCCTCATCCTCTCTTCTCTTTATAATTGTGAAAACCTTTTTTATTTTTATTTTTTCAGTTAGCAATGGTTACCAAAGAATCTCTTGGCTATTCAAAGTACTGAGGATAAGTAACTATTGAGCATGCTGTCATGACCTCCAAGTCACTAGAAATAGCCAGAAGTCATAGTAGGATTTCAAAATTTATAAGAAGAGAAATGTTCTATAAAGTTGTTCTTAATATAGAACATATAGAGCATAGACATCATACCTGTGGATATCTGCTTAAAACCCGCATGTACACACATGGTACACATGCATTCCTACATGCACTTGTGCTTTCTAGCTCAAGCATACACACACACAAACACGCACACATACACATGCACACACACTCACATGCACACACGTGTGCACACACACACACATATGCACACACACACACACCACAAGAACAAGAATAGGAGGAGGATAAATTGTGAGGAGGAAGAGGATCATAATCAATACTTAAGTAGGAAAACATCTAGATTTTACATATGAGGAAACATGTAAAAAATTACTTGTTCACCTCTTAATAGCACTTTTTTATTGGAAAATACAATAAAGATAATAAAATAATAAAACAATGGACTGGAGATATGGTCCTTCTCTGTTACAGAAGCATTAGGACATGGTAGGACAACCAGTTTACACAGGCCACAACTTTGTGTATTTTCTCTCTTTACCAGTACTTCTCCATTTCACCCACATCCATCAGAGAGACTCTTGTCCCCAGTAAAGATCTGGTCATCCCTTTAACCTAATAGTTATACATTTATTTACTGCCTGCTTGCTTGTAACCAGACTCTGAGTCTAAGCTTAGATTTAGGCTGACATGGGAAAAAGTCACCCTGTAAGCCTATTATCTTAGGATTTATCTTCTTAAACTACAGTCACAGCACCATCACATAACTAAATATCTAGTGTCAGACAATAGAAGGTACATACATAGGCAATAAATAACAATTAAAAGTTAAGCCAAGATGATTCTGGTGCCCTTTACCTGAGCAGTATCATTGCAATGACTCCACTGCAAGCTTTCTTCTGAACACTGAACAAGTGGACATCCAATGGGCCCTCACAATGTAAAGTTCTAGTGTCTCAGAACATAAGAGATATTTTTATAATGTCACATCACAAGTGTCCTTTCCATATTTGTCTAGAATTGCTCAGTATTAACCTGAACAAATGTGATCTAATTTGATTATAATTAGTAAATGTTTTACTGTATTCATTGTATTTGAAATATTTAACTAGAGAAATAAAATTAATTCATAAAATAGCAACTTGGGAATGGAATTGGGGTAGAAGAATTGTAAAGTCGAGCAACCAGTAGGACTACTTCATTTTTTCATCTTGTACTCTGAGATTTCTATAAATGACTGCATTGCCAACAGATTTTATTATTGTAATTAACTTCATGGATGTCAAGTATCCAATAAAGGTCAAATGATTTATTAAACAAATCTATTAACAAGCATCTGATTCAATTTTTGTTTGTTTAGATGTTTATTTAATGCTGTCAGATTTTGAATGACAAACTGTTTTCCTTCCTGGCCTCAGTTCTCAGCTTCTATTGATCTTTCTGTGATCGACTGCATTTTTTATCAGGATTCTTACAAGAAAAGAGCTCATTTATTGTTATCGTGCACCCTTGCTGCTTCCTGTTTGAAGCATAGTCTTTCAGGTTGTCCATTGTGCCTGTGTTTGAAAGGAAAACAAACTGAGAGGAGGACAAAGGTGCTGTGAAGGGTTGAGGTTTTATCGTGGACATAAGGTAGAGCACAGAACATATGAGGGCAAGCATAGCCAGGGTCACAGCAGTCAGGAGAGTCCAGAGTGAACAGGAATGACAAACGGAGGGAGGGAAGGGAGAGAGAAGAAGCCAAGATAGCAAGAGGCCAAAGAGCAAATGGACTCCTAGCTAGAATGGCAGGGTTATACGGGGAGCAGGGAAGCTGGGGAATGGCAGTGAAGTGGTAACAGGTACTAGTACTCTGAAAAAGAGAGAGAGAGGTTAATGGTCAGCCAACTCCATTTTTTTCTCTTTTAATAGTTAAACATAATTTTAGAATTGGTTTCTATGTTATTCTCCATGATGTTTTTCTTTAACCATGTTCAAGCTAAAGACATTTTTTTTTATGTTTTTTGTTTTTGTGTTTGTTCTTCCTCTAAAATTTTGTGATTTACACAGTGTTAATTGTTTCCATTTTCTCATGAACTTCTGATAGCTAATTGCTAACTGAAAACGTTCTGCTTTTGGAATCACTTCCTATATTCCTCAGGCTTGAGCTTGACTATAAAAAGTTTCCTTTTCTTTTAGTTAGGGCCAGTGGAGGAGAGTGGCCACTTTGTTATGTTAATAGGCACCTCAGCTATTTTCCTCAGGCTTGACAACTAACAGTCTTTAAAAAGTGAATATATTATGGTACTCCTTGTTACCTAGCTTCTCTCTAGGATTCTTAATTGCAGCCTGTTTATTCTGTGTTTTACATCTAATACCCAGTTACAAGTGTTTGTCTTTCTGGGTCTGGGATACCTTACTCATGGATTCCCCCTAGGAAGAAGCAGAAATGTATAAGTTCTTCTGAGTAAATTGGGAGTGTGTGTGTGTGTGTGGGGGGGGGTAAGGGTGTTAGAGGAGGGACAGAAAAGGAGAGCAGTGGAAGAGATATTTTGATAAAGGAGGCCATTATAGGGTTAGGAAGAAACCTGGTGCTAGGAAAATTCCCAGGAATTCACAAGGATCACCCCAGCTAAGATTCCAAGTAATAGTGAAGAGGGTGCATGAACTGGCTTTCCCCTATAATCAGATCTATGACCATCCTAATTATTATCGTAGAACTTTCATCCAGCAACAGATGGAAGCAGATGCAGAGATTCACAGCTATACACTGGGTTAATCTCCCAGAATCAAACTGAAAAGAGAGAAGAAGAATTATATGAGCAAAGAGGTCAAGATCATGATGGATAAAATCACAGAGAATATCTGACCCAATTTAGTGGGAGTTGACTGACTCTGGCCTATCAGCTGGGAAAACTGCATAGGAGCAAACTAGGCTCTCTGTATGTAGGTGACAGTAGTCTCACTTGGGCAGTTGGTAGGGCCACTGGCAGTGGGACTAGGATTCATTAACTGGCTTTTTGGAGCTCATTCTCTATGGTCGGTTGCTTTGCTCAGCCTTGACCCAGGGGAAAGATCTTGGTCCTGTCTAAACTTGATATGCCAGATTTTGTTGGTTCTCCATAGAAAGTCTTGCCACCTCAGAGGAGTTGATCTGGAGCAGGGTAAGGGGAAGCTGGGGGGCGGTGAGTTGGAGGGGAAGGAGGGGTAACTCTGGTTGATATGTAAAATGAAAGAAAAAAAACCCTTCAAATAAAAAAGGATAGTGAGAAGAAAAAAAAGCTGAATGTATTGAAATAAACATTCTGACCTAAGTACTTGCCATAAACAACTCTAAGCAACCAGTTTGGTATCTAAGAAGTTGAAGGAGCAAGGTACATAAACAACCACTTCTTTTACATAGTTCAAGTCTTTTGAAACTAGTTCCGGCACATCACTTGTACTTGTTACATAAAGTAGATGCATATAAGCAGAAACTAGATGAGTATCTTTAAAATTTGGAGAAATTTACATTTTTTAAGTTCTTCAACTCTAATTTTCTAGAACATCTAATTATACTAATTTCAATTTCTTAATTGACAATTATAATAAGTTTTCAATTTAACCTGTCTAGAAAATGTCTAATAAAAATGTAAGACAAAAATTAAAAGCATTTAGCACTCAGTAGCTAGAGAAAGGTTGATCTCAAATTTGAGCTAGTATAGGCTTATAAGGCATGCTATCTTAAAGCACATACCATTTGGTAAACCTTGAAAGTAATGTTCATCCTCCATGTTCTAGTTGACTAAGAATTTTCTTCTGTAGATATGAAAAGCTGTTTTGATATTTATTAGTTAACTTTTTATTAATTTACACAAGTAGATTAAGTTAGTTCAAATGTAATGTTGCTATAGACAATCATTCTAATATATCTCTCTTTATATTTGTAGCTGTAATTTGATTTTTCTCCACTTGAGCCCATTGTTGGACAAAAAAATGTAATTGGTTGTGTTTCCTCTTTAGACGGCTTTCATCTCAGCTTCCAATAAATCACATACAGAGGCTTATTCTTAATTATAAATTTCCGGCCTTAGCTTGGCTTATTGCTAGCCAGTTTTTCTGAACTTCAAATTATCCCAACCTTATGCCTCTAAGCTTTTACCTTTCTCTTACTTCTGTACATCTTACTTTTTTTCTCTGGTTGACTGGGTGGCTAGGTGACTGGGTCATGGAATCCTCCTCTCCTTGTTCTCTTGACCCTTCGATTTTTTTCCTCTCTTCCTGCCAGCCTCATCTATTCTTTTTCTTGCCTTGCTATTGGCTGTTCAGTTCTTTATAAGACCATCATGTGTTTTAGACAGGCAAGATATATCACAGCTTCAGAGTTAAACAAATGAAACATACACAAAAATAACATACCTTAAAATAATATTTTACAATATGTAGCAGATAATACAATGTTTACTGTACAAAGGGAAATAAGGTTTGCCTTGAATTTTAATATTTTAGTGGATTTCAAATGAAGTAAAGAATTTGTAAAATTGCTATCATTAACAAATTAAACTTTAATCATCATCTGTGTTATTATTATTATCATGGTAGAAACAAACTATGATATATACTCTATAATAAGTTCAGGAGACAGCTCACTTTTGATGGAGAAAAATCAAAAGTTAGAAATGGTGAGGAGAGAGATGACCCAGTGTGTAGAATACTTTCTGTGTATGAGGACCCATGTTTTGATTCCTAGAAACCATGTAAAAACCTGATGACTGTAACCTCAAAAGCAGAGGTAAATTTTAGTAGTCACTGATCAGCCATTATATTGCAACAGTAAGCTGTCAATAAAAAAAAATAAACAAAATAGAAGCAACAGAGAAAGACATTAAACATCAGTCTCTGGCTTCTATGTGCACACATGAACACACACACACACACACACACACACACACACACACACAAGTTAGCAATTATCAGAATGTAAGGAAATCAAAGAGAGAAATACTCATAGCAGGTGTTGCTCTGCTCTCTGTATCTGCAATGAAAGCACACAGCAGGGCTGAATACATGGCTTAGCAGAAAAAACACTTGTTTGTTCTTACAAAGGACTGACCTGAGGTTAGTTCTCAGCATCTTCTTGGTGGCTCACTGCCATTTCTAGCTTCAATCATGGTTCAAACATCTAATGTACTAGGCATGTGAGCGATGTATAAGCATACATGCAGGCAAAATATTCACATCTACAAAATAAAATAAATAAAACCTAAAAAAAGAAATATTTAGAAAAGAAAAAGCTACATGAATCTAGAACCAAACTGTTAAAAAGATAAAAAGAATTGGTCACAGTCACAATGGGTATCTTAAATCTTATAGTAAGATTTTTCAATTATTCTCAACAATTTAACCTTATCACTCATTATTCTATATAGTTTTTTAAGGAAGGATTTGGTTACTTTAAAAATAATAAGACAAATATCACAGTACCATTTAAATGAAACATATTATTGTTATTTCCAGTGTGTGGGGTGCTTTAAGTGACCTTTAAAATTAAAAACAAATGCTTGTGGGAAAGACAAAAGGAAATTACTAATGTATTTGTGATGTATGTAAGAATTGTCAAAAATAAATTTTACTAATAAATGTTAGTGTACAAAAATAGTACATTGTCATGTTTGTATGCGCTATTCACATACAAACAGCCTTAAATATTTATGATGATTTATAAATATTTGGTTTGTTTCTAATGATCTTTGAATTTCTGAGTAGTTTTAAATTATAAGGAAGAAATCAGCACAAATTCAGCATGTAAAACAATGCTTAGTACAGCAGAGCTTCAGCTCTGGGGATTTTAATAGGAATTTAGGTGTGTGTGTGTGTGTGTGTGTGTGTGTGTGTGTGTGTGATTTAACATAGTATTTGCCTTCACCAAAATGTTTTAATGTGTACAACACAGTATTATTATCTGAAGTTACAGTATTCCATAAAAGAACTCTAGCGTACACCCATGTAATATAACTGAAATGTAACTATTGACAGCGACTCCCCACTTTCTACAGTGTCCAGCACCTGGTAATGACCATTCTACACTTTCTTTTACAAAGTTGGTTATTTCTAGGTAAAGTTTCTGCTTGAAATTTTATAGCAGAAAATCAAGAACAGACTGTGGTTATCTCTGGAGAATGTGCTGAGGAAATACTCAACTGTGAGAGTTTAGGTTCATGTTTGACAGAGGGCTTCCTTCTTTCAAGTTGTGAGCTGAAGGTCATTATTTGGCCTCAGGAGCCACCTATTCTTTGGCGTATTATGAGCCTTTTATCTCAGGCAACCTATAAGATAACCATTTGATTTCTCAAAGCCAGAGCAAGGCGCTCCAAAGAGTTTTACATGTGTGATATGTATAAATGTGAAGGTCATTACATAGTACAACCAAATCAAGGCAGAATGTACAGAGATTTAACCAGGTCTTACTTTCAGTTCTTTTTGTCTTAGCTCAGAGTATTTATGGTACTTATTTCTGTCATTTAAAGAAGTCATAAAGCATGTTGACAAAATGAAAATCAATATCCATAATAAAAGAAAAACGCAACAAAAAATTCCACAAGCATTTCTTGAAATCTCCTCCATTAACAAAAATTAAGGTCCAATTTTTATTTAAATTCTATATACTTTCTTTGTTGTATTTTCTCTTTTACATTCTGTAGTGTTTATGTGCTCAGAATAGAGCATATGTCAAACATTCACATTATCCATTTGCTATTTCTCCTGTTTTTGTAAGTAGAGACATTGAAAGTTTGTTTACTGTGAATATTCAAAGTGGCATATTTGTTTGCCTCTTTGTTTAACATGGTATCCAATCTGGCCTCAAGTTTGCAATTCTGCCTGATTTCCTTGATTACCAGGATTACAGGTATGTGCTAACAAAATCTTATATATTAATTATGACCTTGAAAAATGGATATGTAAATTTTTCTAAATTGAAGAGAAACTCAATTTTACCTAAATTGGGCAGTTAAAGTCTGAAGGTTTTACCTGGCGAACACCCATCAGCGTTTTGTGATTTAGATGCTGGCCTGTGAGTATGATGATTTCCTACATGTATGCTATCAATCCCTAAGTTCATTCATTTTCATCCTCTCCCCTGTGACATTCTTAGCACAAGCACAGGCACAGTGCTTCTGCAATTAAGGTACGCATGAGCACACATACTTCTCCTGGACCCAAGTACCCTTCTTAACCTGTGGGCATCTACTTTCTTTCAGCATTTTTATGAGGTGAACTGTTTACCAATTGTAATTGCACTCTCCTTGTTCTAGTTTGGCCATGTGTTTCTTTTCTTGGCTTTCAGTATTTATATTAACCTATCTTTTTAGTTGATGTTAATTTTAATTGCAATATTCATGTTCGGTATAGAGATGAACAAAGAAAAAGAAAGCCTAAAATAAGAAAAATCTTTGCTTCAAGTTGCCACACATACAGGTAATTTAAACAATAGGATCCCAAAATCAATCACTTTATTTATTTATTTAATGTTAATTTTGCTTCTGGTACTCAGCAAATTCACATATAGATGAAGAATAATTAGGCTTCATATATAAAAAATTAAGAAAGATTGAAAAATATTTTTAAAAATATTGAGAATAAGAACTAGTTTTATTTATATTTGACCAATAAAATAAAGAGTCCAAGAGTCAAAATCAAAACAACCCTTGGATTTCTCTATACTAGCATCTAGTGTGCTATACAAAGCCACAGCTATAGTCTTCATACAGATTCCTGCTGAATGAGAAAAATGAAACAAATGTTCAAACATGTTCTCTCTAAAATAGAATTATAGACTGGCATAGTTTATGTAGTGAAAATACAAAACAAAAATCTTAAACTGAACTAATATATAGAAGCCACGTGATAACTGTTCTTTTGCTAAGGAATCCTAAGTATATGACAATATATGCATGGATTTTGTTTTATCAATACAGCTTAAGAATTATGAGAAAGCCTGTTAAATTTAACTGTACTTACATAGAATCACATGAAAGCTTGTGATAATAGTTTGTGATCAATTTTCTACATTTTTGGTTATTATAAAATCAACGTTCTATTTTTAATTCCATTCAAAATTTTATAAAAGTAACTCATTGAGTTGAGTTTGTGCAAATCATACATTTGTATATAATTTGAAGAACTACAAAACAGTACTGTGAACATTAGGTAGATTTTCTGTATTGAGAGCACATACTCTTATTTGTAGGGCATTATTTAGATACACATGCTTCTGATCTGTGGTCTTACAGAGTGATAAATGACTTTGAAAAAACTTTTATTAAAGTACCACTTGGATAAGGTCAATAATCTGACATTTAAGAAACTACACAAATTGCCAGGCATGAAGTATAGGCAGAGTGACCAGACTAGGAGAATTCTGGAAAGAGTCAGGGCAGTCAGAGAGATGCCATTCAGCCAACAAGCAAGCAAGACAAGTAAAAATGAGGTGACAAGCCATGAGTCATATGGCAATGCATAAATAGAAATATGGGTTAACTTAAAGTGTATCAGTTAGCTAGTAACAAGCCACAGCTAATGGTCAAGCATTATTTAAGCCTCAGAGTCAATTATTTGGGAAGTGGCCACCAGATATTTGGGAGTTACTGGTGGAACAGAAATTCTGCCTACATTCCATTGTCACAAGACAATGTGTTGTCTTGTTTTGCTATCTGTTTTGCTTTCATGGACAGAAAATACTTTTTCATCTACCTGTTGGTTTTCTTAGTTCATCCTCATTATAGCATTCAGATAAAATCTTAACAAAATTTGAATCACACCGTTCCTGATGTTTAAAGCTTGCTGCAGCTGAGGATGTAAGTCAATCACAGAGTATGTTCTTGGAATGCTCTGGGAATGAGTGTGGGGCTAACAATATTGACATATTGTGACTTGTGCTTATGATAGCCTTTATATATGGCAAGAAAAATTTTATAATAAACAAAGTAAGAAGTATATTAAAAATTAATAAAGAGTGCCTTATGAACATGTTCTTTATAGGGCTTAATATTTCAACAAGTGCTGCTATTTTACAGGTTAGATAATTAATAATAAATAGTAGAGAAACCATGAGATTTAAAGCTGAAATAACCCTTGAAATTATCTATGTCATCTCCCTTATTTATCCATCAACTATGTGAGCGAAGATTATTAGCCACTGTACCTTCAGTTAAAATAGTGTCAGGAAATAATGAGGTGTCTGTACAGCTGAGAGTTTGACTTTATTATATTCACTTTGTGAACTTCTTTAACCCCTTTTTTTGTCAATAGTGTCAGTATCATATCTGTTCCTATCATTCATGCTTTCTTATCTTGAAAATGTACTTCAAGCTTTTTAAAATACTCTGAAATCTTATTTGACTGCTTGCAGTTCCATTTTTTCTTCCTCCTCTTTTGTAACAGTATTTCTCTGTGGAGCCTTAGCTGTTCTGGATCTCACTCTGTAGATCAGGGTGGTCTTAGACTCACTGCCTCTGTCTCTTGAGTGCTGAAATTAAAAAGGTGTACCACCATTGCCAGTCTCATTGTTTTTTTTAAAGATAGTTTCTTATTTATCTTGTTGTTCTAAGGATCGTGCTTGCTAACAAATTACTACATTCAAGCTATATAAAAGTTTTTAATTATTTTATTAAGGTACCCCTGATGTGCAAGGAGCTCTATTATTTTAACACACACAACTCAAAACATTAAGATACTAATATGTTTCAACCCACAAAACAACCAGCACTCTGATTCCCATAAACATATTTCATTGCTTTCTTAAACAGTATTATAATTTTAGTGATTAACATAGTTTTATTATATGTTATAAGAACAACCTTACAAAAGATCTAACATATTACCAATTTTATGCATACCATAGCATGTTAGACATAACATTGCCTGTTGGATATAATTTTTATCAACACAGTGACATAAAACTTCTGCCTTTATGTTTCTTTTTTTTAAGCCTTACCTAACCTTTGCAATCACCACTCAAATTTTGTTTGCGTTTGTTTGTCTATTTTAAATCTCACATGTAAATGACTTAACAATTTTTGTTTTTCGGTTTTTTTTAATGTCTGGTTTATTGTGCTTAATATAAGACACTATGCTTGCCCATTACTTTTGATGATTTTCAGTGTGCTGTTATCATTCTCCTATACTCCCTGTATTAAGTTATATTTCAGGTTGGTTCCATGTTCTTCAAATCTTTCTGCTACTATATCTAAGAAATGTGTTTTTAAAATTATATTTCAATGTAATTTTTTTATTATTGTCTGGTACTAAATAACACTCTAGTAGATATTTCTACTTGAAAATTTCTTCAGTCTCCCACACAATGAAACTGAGCTTCCATTTTCCAAGAACAGTCATTTTCATCCTAATATAAGACAATATTGAATACTGTTATTTCCTTCACAGCAATGGTTGAATAGGGAAAAGTAACTCGTTATCGCCTTTTACTCATACTTCCTGCTCAATACAGCTAACTTATCACCAATTTCTTTGGGAATATATACCTTAGATATCTCCAAGTTTGCCCCTTTGATCCCATTCCTACTGCTACTGTCTTTGTTCTTGTTCCTGCTCTATTGTTCTAAACTGGATACTTTTCATCTATTTTAACTTATTTGCTTGCTTAAATCAGTCTTCAAAGCTCACATAATACATGCTAACATTTTTAAAATAGAAATTTATCATGATGGGATCAGCATAATAAAAATTGACAACCATATTATGCCAGATCCAGAGAGTCATACATTTCATGATTTGAAATGCAGGAGACATGCATAATAGTCAGTTTTATAGAGGCAAAATATAAAATAATGGATGCCAAGGCTTTGGGTGGGAAATCCTGGAGTCAACATGTAAAATTACAATTTTGAAGGATAATTCTGAGCTTGATCTTCCAAATCTGATTTTTAATGTAGTGCCAAGTGGTAACAATACTATTGGGTGTGCTTTAAAATCTGCGAAGTTGTGCCTCACACCAAGTATTGTCATCACAAATATAAATGTATCATAGTCTCCTCTCAAGTCAAATGATTGATTCACTAGCAAATATTTTATTTGTTTTTGGCGTAAAATGTTTCTTTTGACCTACTCTTTCAGATTTTTTTGTGAAAAAGTATAAATTAAATTGAAATTAGCTTGAAGAAAATAAAATTATTGGTTCACAGAATCTCAAACATGATTCAGTATCCAAATCATAGAGAAGTTGGTAATAACTGTGGGTATTTGGAGTAATCACAGAAGTAATCACACACCATTGATATGTGGAATTGTTTGTGAACTTCCTCAAGCTTTGTCAAATGCCATCTTGATTAGTTTTGTTGTTGTTGTTGTTGTTTTTTGCCAAAATATCTAAATGAATGAAAATCTACTTTAGAAACAAGACCTGCACCTGTGAGACCATGACCCACCACTAGGCATATTGCGAGCACAATGGACCAGACCACTGGCATAAAGAGTTCCCTATTGCCAATGGAGAGTGACAGTCCCAGTCGACACTGATACCAATACTGTCCAGCGAGACCCTGCCCTTCAGCCTCTGAGTATACATTATGATGAAGCTACTTCCAAGAAGATTCTCAACAATGGCCACTCCTTCAACGCTTATTTTGAATACTCCGAGAACTGTGCAGTGATAAAAGGAGGACCACTTGACGGTACGTACAGACTGATACAATTTCACTTTCACTGGGGCTCATCTGATGGGCAGGGTTCCGAGAACACTGTGAACCAAACAAGATATGCCTCAGAGCTTCACTTGGTTCACTGGAACACCAAATATGGTGATTTTGGGAAAGTTGTGCAGCATCCAGATGGCCTGGCTATTTTGGGTATTATTTTGAAGATCGGACCTGCTACAAAAGGCCTTCAATGTTTTTGATGCATTGCAGTCCATTAAAACAAAGGGGAAGAGTGCTGCCTTCACCAACTTTGATCCTCGCTGTCTTCTTTCTGGAAACTTGGACTACTGGACTTACCTAAAAACTTTCTGAAACAAATTTTGGTTTTAATAATAATGAAATCAGAACAATTTAAGACCAAAGCAAACAAACAACAAGAAATAAATAACTGCAAAATTCCTGCACACAATCAGATCCTAGCTCTTAAAGATTTAAGCAGTTTAAACACTGTGAAAAACAGGTATATATTTCTGTCCCTCAGCCATAATACTGTAAAACCTGAACTTGATTTTTTTTTTAATATCATAACTTGCCTTTTAAGAGAAGCTACAGGTATGCTTCAGGGAAAAATGTGTTGTGGTTTCAGAAATTATTTATAGTGTAGTGCTGTTCCTGAAATTCTGTTCAATAAAGAAATACTCTGTTGCTGCTGTTCAGGGAACTAAGTCAGATCCTCCCTACTGTTGTTTTGTTAGCCAAGCCAGGCAATTGACAATGGCATTGAAAAGAATATAGCTTTTCTCAATAGGCTTTAATTTTCACATACAGCCAAAGAGCTAAGCACAGTATGTGTCTGAATCTAATTTGCTTCTTTTCATATATGTACATAAAATATATAGTATCTAAATTGGTTTAATGGAAGCAATTATCAGAACAATATGCCCTGGAAGTGCTGTGTGTGAAAAAATCTGACAAAATAGAAATGCATCTTGCAGATAGAGTTGTAAGGTTATACATACAAATCAGAGAACAAGCAGCCTAGCACTGAGCAGTTTTCTAATATTCTTACTACTCTAGATTGAATTTCTTGTACTCTACTCACAGCTCAAAAATTGTTGGAACGTGGTGTTCCTCAACACTACATTCTCATGACACAAAGATGTAAATTTTGCCTATTATCACATGTAAATATGCATAGATATGTCCCTTTATTATTGTTACTTCAAATCACCAATACTTAGATTGAAATAATTATAAATTAGTAATATTTACTAGTTTTACTTCCTATTGAGAAGCCTGAAACACATAAAGTGATATTCATTTGCTAGACATTAAGCTGTCTAAAAGCAGCTTTTCTTTTCTGGAAATCAAATAGCAATACACAAATTTGGTATTAGAAATTAGCATTGACCTAGCAATTTTTAAATCATTAAGAGAAAAACAAACAATAGCCATTGAGATGTTGTTGTCTGAAAGATATGTATCTTGCCCATTTAGTGTAAATCTTTTCTGTTTCCCAGTAATTGAAGAGTGATTTAGCAAAATGGCAGGAATTAGCTGCTCTGCTAATTGTGGTTCTATTCATTTCAGAAAGATAGGTAGTGTAAGATATTTTTCTTATCTTTTCTTTCTGTAACAATTGTTCTGTACTTTTTATACTAAGCCAAATATTAGTTTTAACAACTATTCTTTTTTTTGGTTATAGTGGTAAGCATACAGATGCTTTTAATATTTGCTATCATATACAAACACAGTGCCATTAAGAACTAAAAGAGCTTTCTGAATCCCTTGTGTTGTTTGAAATATGAAATAAAGAAATTTAAGCGAGAAAATTTATATTGTTTGCATTAATAAGCAGGGAACAAAATTTATATAGGTGGTCTTAGATTGTGATTTCTCATTGTACCTAACAGAATATATTATAGCCAATGCCCAGAACTCAAAATATTGCTTATTTATACAGGAAAAAATGCAACTTCCAATTCTAAGTTACTTTTCATATTCTTAAACTGAAGGAACATATTAGAGAAAGACAAACATAAATATTTTCCTTAAAGCGTAACTTAGGCAAATTGTGGAAGGCTTCAGAAACTCCGGAGAAATTGATACTTGCCAAAGTAAAAATTAAAAGAGAAATTAAACATTATCCCAAGTAGTTCTGAAAAGTATTACAAGTTTAGGACTCACTTGTTAAGGGAATGTGTGAATATGTGGCAGAAAAACTCAACACAAAATTGTTTCTTCCTCTCTTGACTGACAGACTTGCAGGTTGAAGTTCTACAGACTGGACAGAGCTGAATAAGAACTTTGGAAAGTATGATCTTCAGGGGATATTGTAAACATGTCAGCACAGGTCTTCATATTCCCTGATGGTTCCTATGCTAAAAAGCACTATTTGTTTATTGATAAAGTACGTTTTTAAAGTCATAGCAGGAATAAAATTTTTAATAAATATTTAAGTTTTAGTGTCCCTCATTAATGAATAAAGAAAATGAAACAAAACTAGTTATAAAACTAAATATGAAGCCATTATTTTATATTCTCTTGTATTACAACTTTGTCTTTGAAACTGACAGAGAGGCTATCTTCACCTTCAGTACCAGCCATGCTTCTAAGAAGGTATCCTGTTTTTCTTTCTATCATTAATAAACTACTAGTGACATTTTCTAAAAAATACTGCATTTTTAAATGGGTGCTCTCTACAAGATATAACTTTCCTTAAGCTGTATAGAATTTTACATTGGTAATTTAAAACATATACTATTATAGTATCTATTTATCTATCTATATACCTGTGTTTTTATATCTAATTTATTTATTTACCTGTTTAGTTATTTACTGTGTGTGAATGTACATGCATATGGTCATGTGATGTGAGTTCAGGTACCTATAGAGGCCTACAGCATTGGATAACCCAGAAGTAGATCTTGGGGCAATTGGGAGTTTCCAAACATGGGTGCTAGTTCTGATCATTTAGGAGTCCAGCAAACATTTAACTGCTGAGAAACCTCTCCATCCCTTTTCTGACTTCTTCAACAACAAACTCTTTAGAGTTCTGTTATGTGTGTGCCATCTGTTACCTTGCTTTTTATATGTATGATCTGTAATGCTAAAATTTTCTTAAGGCAACCAATTTTTTTTTGAATTTACCTTTGTTCTTAAAATGCCATGAATTTGAAAAATACTGAGTGGGAGAAATACATGAGAATCTGAAAAAAGAAAAGGAAAGGAAAAGTGTAATGATGATATAAGAGAAAATGGTTTTTAAAAGTTTTACTTAGAATCCTTTCTAGTAATTGCTTCCCCAAATTTATTTTCTCATTTTGATTGGTTCTTTGGGAATTTTATACAATTATTCTGATAATGTTTGTTCCTTTCCACACTGTGTCAATACTGTATCAATATCCACTGCCTTCCCTGCCCACCTACTTTTGTATTTTTTTTTTTCTTATTTAAATACATTAAATAGAGTATTTAAATGCTACTCATGCACTCTTGGATGTTTGAACTCTTAAAAGAATCCTGATTTTCGTCTTCCAAGAGCTACCAATTGCTAATAGCTTCTTGATTAGAAGTGGGACTTGTGTTTATTTTCCTCCCCTATGCTGGTATTTTTTTTTTCTGATTTGAGCTTACACAGTTCTTAAACATGCTGTCATTACTGTTATAAGTTCATATGTACACGTGCCCTGCTATCTCCATTAGAAACTGTTTCCTTGAAGTCATCCTCTACCTCTAATAATTGTTCTCTTTCTCCTTTCACAAATATCCATGATCCTTAGTAGAACAGAATATTGTACAGATGTCAAGTATAGAGCTGAGAATTTTGTTGTCTTTAATCCTCTGCACTTTGAGAGAAGTGTCTTACTATCTTAATTACCATCTGCAATAAAGAGAGATTTCCCTGATAAGGTTTGAAAGATTCACTGATCTACAAAGATAATGACAAATCATTAGAAGTTGGTTAAATAGTATATCTATGTAACATATTAATAAAAGTAGTTTCTTATCAAGGACCTGTGACCTGTATAGGCACTAGTTCATGACCAAATTCTGATATCTGATGTGGATTTGACTAGTAAGTTCCCCTTAAATAAGTCACTAAACATTGGTTACTTTCTTAACATTCTTGCCAGGGTGATATCACTGGGAATATCTTTTTAAGGCCTATTCTACCTCTCAGATTTCATAGCCTGTTGAGACTGATGACTACTTGTTTCCTATGACAACATGTACTATGAAATCAAGTCAGGAGACCCCTGAGCCATAGTAGATTAAGAGGTGACACTTGCCCTTGCCAAGCAGAGGTCACAAGTCTCTGAAACTTTGCCTACGAACAGAGCCCATGGAAGCCCACCTCCACCCAGGTGTGCCCTACATCTAAGTCAGCAGGAAAATACCCTGAGCAAAACCCCAGGAAAAACCAGGCTGAACAAACCAGTGCCAAAATCCTGCCCCATTCCAAACCAACACCATCACACAGCCACCTCCACCACAATTGAAAACCCATAGGTCTCTGACCTACAGCAGACTAAGGGCAAACTAAGCATCTGAGAAAATGTACTACCTCCATGTAGACTAAGAACCAGATTGGACCAAGAAAGACTTCCTGAGACATAGACACACCCAGAACTCATTACACTAAAATTAATGCTCTAAGATTCAGATGAATCCTGTAGTGAAGCCAGGAAGCAATGAGAAGAATTCAGTGCAGAATATATATAACAACATAAAGAACAATTATTAGAAAAATCTAGTGGCTCTACATCATCATGAACTGAGCACGGCAATGCAGAAGAAGCAGAAGGAAACAACCTTATAAACAACTTTAAAAAACATAATAGAAGCTTTAAAAGAGGATATAAAAAATTGCTTAAAGAGAAAAAAATACAAACAAAATATTTGAACAAAGTAACAAATCCCTAAATAGAAAACCTGAAGAAATAAATTTGAACTACAAATTAAATCATAACTAATAGAATGCAAGAAATATAAGAGAGAATCTCTGGAGTGGAAGAGTCTTCAGTAGTGGAAATAAATACATCAGTCAAAGAAAGCACTTAAACCAAAAGTCATAATACAGACATCCAGGAAATATGAGAAACCATAAAAAGATGAAACCTGAGAAGTGGAATTGAAGGAGAGGAATACCAGCTCAAAGGCACAAAAAATGTATTAAACAAAATCATACAGGAAAACTTAGTCACTCCAAAAAAGAAATGCCTATAAAGATATAAGAAGCTTACAAAGCACCAAATAGACTAGACCCCCCCAAAATGTCTGCTCCTCACATAATGATCAAGACATTAAACCTACAGAACAAAGAAAAATTACTAAGAGTTGTAAAAGAAAGGCCAAGTTATCAATAAAGGCAAACTCATCAAATAACACCAGATTACTCAATGGAATAAATGAAAGCAAAAAAGCCCTAGAAAGATGCTCTCTAGTCACTATAAGAACATGGTTGCCAGCACAGACAACTATACGTAATTTGAATCTCACAATAAAAAATCAGAAACAGAGAGGATAATTACTCTCTAGAGAGCAGAAGAATTTAGACATCTTTAGCTCAATTTGATCCTCATTGTTTTTATCATTACTTTCCATTGTTCTCTAGTGAGAAAAATATATACTTTTATTTCTTACGATGCAGAAAATACTACAACAGTGTTCCAAAGAAATAAAAGGTGTTTATGTAATCTGAAGGTATGAAGGATTGGCACTTCTTGGGTTGTTGATTCACTCCTGTGTTCAAGTAAAGGACCAGTGAGAACAAGACAGATGTCTAGAAAAGAAGTTGTCTTTCCCATTTGAAGTAAGCACAATTTCATAGAAGAGAAAATTTGTATTTGATTTAAGTATGAATGGCCCCAATAGTCATATATATTTGCATCATTAGTTGCCAGTTGCTGAATTTTTTAAAAAGTGGAAGTGGTGTCAGAAGAAATACTAGCAAGTAGCCCAGGCACCATTTTTGTTATATTTTGGCAAAAAAAAAAAAAAAAAAAAAAATATATGGCTGCTTTTTGACCTTGTCTTTATTAGGTCTCAAACCTGGGGCAATTAGTTAACTGAAGTATATATTAAAGATGTCAAAGCAGACCCAGAGGCCAGGATTTCCCAGAATTTCAGTCTCTACTGGATACAAGATAAGGCTAGCATATACTACCACTTCTCTAAATTTCTGCAGCTCAGGATCTGAGCTGACATTCTGCCATTTGTCCTTCCCTATATAATCCAATCATTTTAGTTACCTGGCCCTTTCTTCTACACTTTACTCTCCAGGTCTTCTGGCTGTCCCCTCCCCCATGCTCTCCTTAGAGGGCCAGGCTCAAGGTCATGTTCAACCCAATACTAGTGATCATTATAATGCAGATTTACAACAAAAAGGAACAAACAGTGCAAGACAAACTAACAAAAAACACATAATGCACAGCTTGAGAAGAAAAGAAGTACTTAGAAATGTAATGTTTCAGCTAATAAAAGTAAACAATTTAAAGAAAGATCTAATGTTTAATAGAAATGACATTGGCATAAAGATACAAGTAAATACCCTGTAGGGTTTATAATTCTCTCAACTACTGCTGACATTGTTCTCTCAGGGAATCCTATGCAGCTAAGCTTCCAGTTTTTGAGAAGTGAGTAAAGGAAAATGTTGAGCAACCAGAGAAACCAACAAGAATATAAAACCTATGCAAATGCAAAAGAAATAGGGGTCCAGGATCCAGCACTAGCAAACAGAAAATCCTGCTAATGTCTGCCATGTGGTTCTGGCTTTAGTGTTAAGAAAGACACTGAAAACAGGTTATGGAACCTTCCCCAGTTAAGAAACCTAATAAGGCCAGATGTTTGCCACAGATGTCACTGCATGGAGGTCCAAAGAGGCCATTTTAATAAAGCTGTTGAGATAAAACTTGGATTGCTTTGGAAATCTCCAGATGCTGGAACTGACAGCTATGGGATATCTGTCAAGGACAGCTGCAGACCAGGTGTTGAATCAGCACAAGAGAGAAAAGTACTGCAATCTGTGAGGCCCAGACCAGTTTTGATTTGCATATGTCATGACAGGCTTCATAAAAACTAACTAGGCTATAGGCATGAGTGTCTTACTGGCAGCACCTGGTAGTTCAAGCAAAAGTCCATAAGCAGACTCCACCCAGAAAGGGGCCAGCAGCTAAGGAGAAGAACCTGATATTCCAAACATTTCAACCTCTAGGTAAGATAAGATCACCAGGTGTCTTTGAGCTCAGCAAAAGTCTATTCCCTGAGATCTTTCTAAGACACCCTCAGACAAATGTCAATGACTTAGAATCCTGAACTCTGGAAATATCCCCAGACCCACCTCTATTATAATAAAAACCCCACCCTGATGGCACTGGATACTCTACTTTAACCTCTGCATTGGACAAGTAGGGAGTCCAAATTTAAGCTTGAATAAAAGCTTTTTGCCTTTACATACAGGATTCAATCTCTGTGGCAGTCTTTCAGGGGTCCCTTTTATCTGAGCATAACACAGTCCACAAAGCTAGAATGAGTTGAAGTCTAAAAACTGCTTTGACATCAGACATGGAGATGCAGAATGTGAAGTTTCTGGCTAGATTTTCTTGCTATGATTTAGTATTTTCACACTATGCTCCCTTTTCTCCAGTTTTGAAAGATGATATATAATCTGTGTCATTGTGTGTTTGAAGTCTATAATCTGCATCTTGATTTTGATTTTTAAAAGGTTAGAATTCAGAGATTTCCTTGAGTCACAGAAGAGACATTGAACTTTGCATGTTTTACCAGGCTTGAGAGTGCAGAAATCTATGGGGACATTTGAAGTTTGACTAACGCATTTTGCCTTATTATCATAAGCTATAGGCCTATAGAGTCATGGGAGTGGAATGTGATACTTTGATTGAGAATGGCTCTTATAGGCTCATATATTTGATTTGTACACTTAATTTGAAGTTAATGAATTGTTTGGGTATGATTAGATGGTATGACCTCAGAGAAACTGTAATACTGGGATTAGGTTGGAGGTTTAAAAACCTCATGCCAGGCCTAGACACTTCCACCCCTCTCTTTGCTAGATGTCTATGCTTCAGGATGTAAAACTGATCTACTGCTTCAGCACCATGACTTTCTGTTTCCCACATGTACTAAACCTTCAGAAACTGTAAGCCATTCCCTAATTATAAATGTTTTATTTTATACGAGTTTTCTTGGTCATAGTGTCTCTTCACAGCCATAGAACTATAACTGAGACAAGAACAGAGACACTGAATACTGAACAATGTGGCGATTGAAAGACTTTATGACATTCAGTACTAAATGAAATTTCTGCATCAACCCACTTTCCCACCCCAGGGCTCAGGATATATGAGAAATAATAGGACTGAGTGGGGAGATCTTAAGAGTGGGTATGAAACTGAAAGAGATGATAACTGAGTTTGATGAGGTATATGATGTAAAGTCAACAAATATTAATAAAAGAAAAAAAAGATTGTAAAAGGCAAAGAAGGTGGATGGCTTTAAGGTGTCAAAGAAACAGCACTCTCCAGACACAATAGGACTGAAGTAGATATGAATTCAGACTTTCAGATCATACACAGGACCAGAACAAGTTCTTGCCAGATGGGGCCCTGTCATTGAAGGGAGTAAGTAGTCACAAGATCTAACACCCTGACCAAGAAGCTATCTAAAATTGATATTCACAGGCAAAGATAAAATTAGTTTTCTCCAATAGATCCTCACTGAGCATAGTAACTACACTTTAGGGTAGATTCCATGCTGAAGAGTAGTTGCCTGACCCAAAATCTCCTTAATGGCATTATAGAGTATTTGCCCCATTTAGCCCTTTGTAGATATATTTTATCTAATTTGTCTTTTGCTTGTGTATATTGGGTTTTCTTTTTGTATTTTTCTGTTACTTTGTATGTGCAGGGTTATTTTTATTTTGTTTCATTTGTTTGTTTTTTATTTTTTTGTCAATTTTTAAAAAATAAAAGATAAAGGAAATAGAGTTGGATGGGGAGGTGAGCTGAGGAGGATCTGGGAGAAGTTGAAAGACAAAAAAGATAATTAGAATATATTGAAGGAAAATAATTAAAAATTTAAAAAGTAAAAATAACCTACCTCCTAAAATGTCCAGTTAGTATAAAAAGTATAAATCATAAATGGGCTAGGCAAAGATACATTGCTAGCTAGCTCTTTCACCTTAATTTGTCCATTTTAATTCATCTAGACTGTCACATGGAACATGGCTTTCTTATTTTTTTTTAATTCTTGCTTCTTGGGTAGCTGGATGTGTCTACTTTGACTCTGCTCTCTTTCTGCTATCTATGCTCTGGTTTCCCTGCCTACTTCTAAGATGTCTAACATAGGCCAAGACAGTTTCTTTAGTAACAAATGATATTCACAGTATACATAAAAACATATTATTTTCCCTTTTCTGTCTAATCAAAGAAGGTTTCAATTTCAAAATAGCAAAATTACATATAACAAAACAACTATCAAGCAAGGATTATGCACACAATATCTAATCTATATTTAGCAGAATTAAAGAAAATATTTTATTATCTACTTTATTCTTGTGAGTCTAAAGATTCATATCTAATACACTTTTTAAAATAACTAAGAAAAACTATACTTATAATTGTCTAATCTTCAACTAATCAACAAATCTGTGGTCTAATCAAAGACCACAGAAGGATATAATATTACCCAGTAAACAGGAAGTACAAAGAACTTCGAACATCTAGAAATAACAGAGATGACATCTGGCTTCCTGACAGTCACCCAAAGTTTTTTGTAATCCTGGGTCATAAATCTTCAGCTCACAGGCATAGAATCTCTGACTTCAATGAAGCAGGAAATCTGAAGAACTTCTCTGCCCATTCTGGCATAATTTGTCAATTGTTTGTCTTTGCATCCTGAAGGATGTCTGATAGTTTTCTCTGCAAAGCAGGGACCTGAAAGACCATCTTGGCTTGTTGTACCAAAGTTCAGAGGTCACTTTTCTATGGGCCTGCATGTTCAGTTTATACAGCACACTGTCATATACAAGAACAGTTTCTTTTTCAATGGCTAACTTTTGCCACAAAAAAGTAAATTCCATATATAGTTTCTTCAATGTCCATCATTCTCTTGATGTAAATTGGTACTGTCAGGAGCAGACCTGTCTTACTGTACAGAAAAGTCAAATTTCTTAAGATATTTTAAATGCCATATTGTGTAGATCCTTGAAGTGTTTGAAGATTACCTATCTAATTGAAATAACTTTGTGGCTCATACCCAAGGGTCTGATCTCAGACTCGTTCCAGCAGAAGGGCTAGGCCATGCCCAGCTGGGCCCCTTCTCCAGGGCAAACTACATCATCATACAAAGAACAAGGGCTCTGAAACTCCGACTCCATACACAGTGAAGTCAAAGAAGACTCTAGGCCATGCCTGCTGGGCTCTGTCTCCAGGGCAAATTGCATCATCAGACAAGAATCTAGGAGTTTGAAACTTCATCCCCAGCCAGAACAAAGTCAAAGGTGAGTGGTTCCCAACCCCTGGGCTACAGTCAGGAGAATTCCTCTTCCTCTCCAGGATCAGGCTCACACTCAAGGTCCTAATCTCAGACTCAACCTAGTAGAAGCTCTAGGCCCTGCCCAGCTGGGCCCCTTTTCCAGGGTGAACTGCAACATCAGACAAAGACTGAGGGCCTTGGAAACATGGTCCCTGTCCAGGGCAGAGTCAAAGATTGAGTAGACCCCTTGCTCAGGGCAGTCAAAAGACACAAGCCCTCTAGCCACAGCTGACTAGGAGCTGAATGATTGTGAGACACTGAAGCCATGGGAAGAAACATGTAGCAATATAAAGAACAACAAGGCAACACCAGAACAAACTAATTGTTCTACAACTACAAGACCTTAACAGAGCAATGAAGAAGAAACAGAAGGAAACGACAACAAAAACACCTTTATGAAGATTATTGTTATCCTTCAAAGAGGATATCAAAAATTCCCTTAAGGAAATAGAAAATATAAACAAAAAATTGGAAGAGATGAACAAATCCTGGAAAGAAAAACTAAGAAAAGGAAAACCAAAAAATGAAAAAAAAAACATATAGAAGAAATAAAAAAGGCACAAAATGAGGCAAAGGTAGATATAGAAATCTTGAAGAAAAAAAGCTAGAACTACAGTCACAAGCATAACCAACAGAATCCAAGAGATGGAAGAAAGAATTTCTGGAATGGAAGACTCAATAGTGGAAATAGATACATCAGTCAAAGAAAACACTAAAACCAAAAAAGCTATAACACAAAACAATCAGGAAATTTGTGACACCATGAAAAGACCTAACCTGAAAAGAAAAGGAATAGAAGAAGGAGAATACTAGCTCAAAGGCACAGATAATAAAATCATAGAAGAAAACTTTCCCAAATTAAAGGACATACCTATAAAGATGCAAGAATCTTATAGAACACCAAATAGACTTGACCCCTCAAAAAGTCTGCTGGCCATAAAATAATCAAGCCACAAAACATATAGAAAAAAGGAAAAAATTTAAGAGCTGCAAAAGAACAGGGCCAACTCACTTATTAAAGACAGACCATCAGAATAATATCTGACTATTCAATGAAAACAATAAATGCAAGAAAGTCTTGGGCAGAAGTTATATAGACACTGAAAGAGCAAGGCTGCCATGCTAGACTGCTATAACCAGGAAAACTATCAATCAACATTATCAAGATATTTGATGACAAAGTCAGGATATCAGAAAATGGAAAGATCCCATGTTACTGGATAGGTAGGATCAACATAGTAAAAATGGCAATACTACCAAAAGCAATCTACAGATTCAATGCACTTCCCATCAAAATCCCAACACAATTTTTTTTTTATTTTGTATTTAACAAAATAACAGTAACATGAATTTAAAATGAGGAAAAGTTAACAATAACTATGAAGAGGATAAGAATCATAAGCATGGCTTATCAAGGGCCCAACACAATTTTTTACAGAACTTGAAAGAATAATAATCAATTTCACTTGGAATAACAGAAAAGCCAGGATTGGAAAAACAATTTTGCTCAATAAGAGAAACTCAGGCTATATCATCAGCCCTGACTTCAAGTTATATTATAGAGCTACAGTAATAAGAACAGCATGGTACTGGCATAAAAACAGATTTGTGGATCAATGGAAACTGATTGAAGATCCTGACATTAACCCAAAAACCTATGAACACCTAATCTTTGACAAAGAGGCCCAAAATACTCAGTGAAAAAAAAGATAGTATCTTTACCAAATGGTGGTGGCATAGCTGGATGGTAGTATGTAGAAAAATGCAAATAAATTCAAGCCTACAACCCTGCACAAAACTCAAATCCAAGTGGATCAAAGACTTCAACATAAACCCAGCCACACTAAACCTGATAGAAGGGAAAGTGGGAAAAACCCTCCAACGAATTGGCACAGGTGACCACTTCCTAAATATAATACCAGTAGCACAGACGCTAAGAACAACAATCAATAAGTGGGATCTCCTGAAGCTGAGAACACTTTCTAAAGCCAAGGACACTGTCAATAAGACAAAATGACAGCCTAGAGAATGGGAAAAAGTTTTCACCATCCCTACAAGTGACACAGGACTGATCTCTAAAATATATAGAGAACTCAAGAGACTATAGCCCCAAACCTTGAATAACCCAATCAAAAAATGTGGCTAAGAACTAAAAAGAAAACTCTCAGCAGAATTATGAATGGCTGAAAAGCACTTGAAAAAGTGTTCAACATCTTTAGCCATCAGAGAAATGCAAATTAAAACAACTTTGAGATATCACCTTACACCTGTCAGATTGGCTAAGAGAAAAGACACAGATGACAGCCTATGCTGGAGAAGTTGGTAGGTAAGGAGAACACTCCTCCATTGTTGGTGGGAGTGTAAGCTGGTTTACCCACCCTGGAATGCAGTGTGGCAGTTTCTCAAAAAACTGGGAGACAATCTCATCAAGGATCCAGCAATACCACTACTGGGCATATACCCTAAAAATGCATATTCTCACTCCAAAAACATTAGCTCAACTATGTGCATAGCAACATTATTTGTAATAACAAGAACTTGGAAACAACCTAGATGCTCTTCAACTGAAAAATGGATTAAGAATCTATGGTACATTTACACAATGAAGTACTACTCAGTACTGAGAAAAAAAAATGATATCCTAAAATTTGCAGGCAAATGGATGAATTTGGAGAATATTCTCCTGAGTGAGGTCTCACAAACTCCGAAAGATAAGCAGGGGATGTACTCCCTCATTGGTGGACTTTAAACAAAAACGCTAAGCATGTAGAAGCTGCAAATCACAACTGATCAGCTTGGGATCTGAAACACCTTGAACTGGCACCTTGGAGCCCATTCTCTCCAGAGGAACACTTGAATCAGTCTTGATGTAGGGGTGAGGAAAGCAGATCTGCCTGAAGTAGATGTTGAACTAAGCCACCTTGTGACCTTGGGACCTCCTGTCCTTGCTGGGGAGGAGATGACCTGATGGAGAGATGAGTAAGTTACTGTTAGGGACTGGAGGGGGAAGGAAGCCTGAACAAGAGCATACATGGATTAAAAAAATCACATTTTTTCATAAAAAACAATAAAAAACAAATATCATATAAAAAAAGATATATCTTTGTATTCCTAAAAAGTCTAAATAACATGACTATAAATTTTGTTATTCCAGTTGACTAGTAATCTGTATTTTAATTACACATTAACATTTTAAAGGAATTACATAATAAACATAAGATCTTAAACAAGAGTAGAGATATACATACAGTATAATAAAAATGACCTTAAATTTGTATCAATAAGCCAAAATCCATACCAATGTAATATATTTTGAGATTAACAGTTGATTTTCTGATTAAAGTAAATTCATTAAGCTTTTTTAATCATTCTTATATCAGGTCCCCATTTTTTCTCAGAAAGAGAATGACTATGACTATTAACCATTTATAATAAAAACAAACATATGTAAACATTATTTTTAGAATTTGTGTATAGCTTTTCATTACTATTTCATGCTGATTCAGAGGCATTGGAAATGTAATGTGTGTCCTTAACCTGGATCATCATAGTTGGCAGGTTTGAAGCTGATGCAACCATCTTTTTCCATTAGAAAGTTTTTTAGAGGATCTTCTTTGATCAAACCATATTAGTCTGGAAACACGCAACAGGTTCTCGTTGTGTGGAAACAAAAGAAGAACCTCTTTTTCAAAGCAACTTATCCTAAGTCAAGATACCTTTAAAATATATGTTTAACTTAGCAACCTTTGCAATCAAATGTCTTTCTGCAGTTAGCTCATTAACAGTTAAAATAATAAAAGAAAACACAATAATAACCAAAATCTAGACTCTTTGTGTGTTTTCCATCATTACATGGCTTCTTATATTTGTGTTATTCAATTTCTTTTTTTTTTTAAGGAACTTATCTATCTTCTTTCTTTTCTTTCCTGGCCTCCATATTCTTTTTTGAAGTTATTTAGAAGTTTTCTCCATCTGAATCTGTTTTATGGTGTATTCTTAATCATTTTCTAACTAGAAGAACTTTTAAAATGCTAGACACAAAAACATTGCTTTGACTGCTGACTCTACCCTGCTAGATTTTTTAATATCATGGAAGTACAACAGCCACACTCATCTTTCCAATTTTTAGCAGCAGTATTAAATATTGTGGAGCTTTTTACCACCACAATCTGGGGAATTTCAGGGTCCCCAAGTAGAGCTCCATTGCCCACTGTTTATGAATGCCTTATAAGTATTTGGTAGCAGGGTCTCTTAATTAAAGGAGCCAAAGCTGCCTCAGGAAGTCTCTTAAAGGAGCCATGTCTGCTCACCACCAGCCAATAGAGCAGCCCCAGAAATTACTGCTACCAAGAAAAAATCTTTGATTTTGTTGCCTTTTTAATCAATAGCAGAAACACTAAATCCATTATATGTAGCTTGTTGCTCATATCAAATCTTCAGGAACCAGCCTTGTTGTAGCTTAAGATGCCTGCCACAAACTTGCCATTTTGTAATTCAAGCAGGTTCACCACTCAGTCTTTGCACCATAGAACCTGGAGAAAGACAATTCAGAAGCTGCTTTTGGCTTCCTTTCTATGCTCTAGAACCCTTTTCAAACTTTTTTAGGCTTTATGTGGGTGTATGTGCCCCTGTTGGAACGTTATTTGTAATAAGTTTCTGGCCCAGGCTAGTCTCATGGTCCAGAACTGCCTGCAGTTGCTTAGACCGCCCCCCAAATGATTTAGATGCGTATATTAATTTCATGCTGATTGGCCTATGGCTCAGACATATTGCTAGCTAGCTCTTTCATTTTAAGTCAACCCATTTTCATTCATCTGTCCTGCCATGTGGCCTTATTTCTTTAAATCTTGCTTCTTGGGTGGCTGGATCACATCTCCTTTGACTTCAGCCTCCTTCCCCTATCTATACTTCTTCGGTTTCCACACCCACTTCTGAGATGCCTGCCATAGGCCAAGGCAGTTCCTTTATTAATGAATAATATTCACAGCATACAGAAAACCACCCCACATCATGTATGCTAATCAAATGTAAATAACATAAGCAGATGTTTTTATACATAACACATTTTTCAATTTTACCTTTCAACATCATGTTCATGTGTGAGATTCCAATGACTTTTTGGATTTGCTTACTTTCCAATTACAAACTTTGATTTTAATCATAAATTTAAGGTAAATTTTGTGTTATACTGCCTTCTATACACATACACAATACATTTCCTGTTATTTAAAATTGATAATTATTAATAAATTAATCACAAAAATGTTTATAAATGTAAATATTTCCTAAATGAATTTGAATTTAATATTTCTATATTTTCAAATTCATTTTTTCTTCTGATAGACATTTGACCATCTGCATTCAGTATCATATTAGTTTTGTATTATTCAAGTTTATCCTTAAGATATTTTTCTCATTTATTTTATTGAATTTAATAAATTCATTAAACATGCTTAAGACATATATTATTCAAAAATACATTTCAAATTCAACATGCAGAATTTCCATTTATCTTTTTCTAAATTTTCCATTCTGTTTTAACAACAGGATGTCAACATTTGAAATATGTTGAAACATGTTTATATGAAAATTTTAAAAAATAATTTAATATGCTTTCAAGGAATCAGAATCCTGTACTTAGTGAGAGTTTGATTTGTTGAATTCAATCAAATTTCTTGTTATATTTTCTAAAACTTTCATGCTTACAAAACTGTTACTTATTTATAAGTTCCTAAGAATTATGTGCTAAAGTATATGAGAATAATTTTTGTGTATTTGTATTTATTAAATGTTTCAATGTGTCAGATGTTATGAAACAGAACTGAAATTCTAGTACACAGGAAAAGGACTGGAGACTACCTTGAAGTACATAGAACTCTCAAAAAACAAATGAAACAAGCACAATATTTTTTTTAATGTCTGTTACTTATGTTAAAATGTTTAAGAGGAAAAATTTGA
Source organism: Sigmodon hispidus (assembly GCA_004025045.1). Taxonomy (NCBI): domain Eukaryota; kingdom Metazoa; phylum Chordata; class Mammalia; order Rodentia; family Cricetidae; genus Sigmodon; species Sigmodon hispidus. The sequence continues at coordinate 56,770 of PVIH01013391.1, forward strand.
AGTCTTTGTTATTGTGTTCTGCTTTGTGAATCTGATCATGTTGAAATGCCCTTAGTATCTTATGGATACACTTTGGTCTGCATGCTTACTTTCATATTGTTATGACTTCATCAGGACTGTTGAGATCTCTCAGTGGGCTGAGCTGTCTGCCTCACAAGCCTAATGAGCTGAGTTCACTTGTGACAATACCTATGCAGATGGAAGGAGAGGACAGACTCCATTAAGTTGTCCGCTTACCGCCAGACATGTGGTACAGCATGTTATATTCCAACATATCACAGACACATGCAACACAAAAGATAAAATAGTTTCAAAACTGGTTATGTCAGTTTATTCCATTTTGGTTCATATTTTCAAGTTATATTTATTTTTCAAAATATTTCTTCCATTTGATAATCAAGTTTTAGATAACTAATAATACTTTTATATTTTGAATACAGTCTGACATTGCTAACATTTTTATTTTTATTTTTATTTTTATTCATTGTATGTATTTTTTATTATTATGAATAAAGAAGTCACATTTTCTATCCTTGTATATCTTTATTCAAGGTCCCTTCCCCCTCCCACCACATCAGGTCATTCTCTTTTCTCCACATCTCTCCATCCCCCCCATAGGCAGGCAATCTCAACGTCTTAAGGTCCCAATATTGCTTAGTTCAGCCTCCACTCCTGGCAAATCCAGTTTATCCCCTCCAAATCAAGACTGGGTCAGGTGTTCCTCTAGGGGGCGTGGGATTAGAAGACTTAATGCAGACACATTCACTCTCACTGGTAGTATAAAGTCCACATACTAGTACTTTCACTGTTCTTTCTATACTTTAATCTTTTTACAAATTAAAATTAATATTTTGAAATTGTGAGTTTTTCCCTTTAATATAGCATACTGTTTTATGATTACTTCAATATTACTTTAGTATAGATTATAAAATATACTTTGACTTAGGCATAAGTAATATTAATGACATATTTGCATGTTCAGAGAACATTGAAGGGTTTCTGAACTGTTCTACACCTATATAATGACCTTTTGTTAAATGCATTCTATATTTACTGAACTTTAATATTGTTTCTCTATATTCCAATCTATAATATTCACATTTATTTTCAGAGAGCCAACATGTATCATTAAATATATCAAGGATGCACAGATTTCACTGCCCTTGAATTACTTCAAATATTTATCAATATTAAGAGCTGCTGAAAATTAAACAGGGTTTGCCTCCAATTGAAAACACCTAAATGGTAGATAAATATATAAGACAAAGCTTTTCAAGATATGTTAGCAGTTAATAAAGACTGGGAGATTTGGGGAGGTGAGAAGTTTCTGAGATACACCCTGCAATTGTTTATTCTTACTGCTGTAACAATTTCCAAGGCATGGTGTAGAAAAGAAACACAAGTGTCAAATATTCTGCAGAAAAACACCCAAGTTCTCAGAGACAATTTCATAGGAAGGAGGTGAGAGCAGAGGAGAAACTGAATGAAAGTGGGAGAAGCTGGACCTTAAAGCAAAAGACACTATATGGACACAAATTTACTTACTTATGTATGTATTTTATTAGATTTATACTTATTTTCTTGATAACTTTGTACATGAGTATTATATTATATTTACATCATTTCCACGATACTTTCTCTCCCTTATAACTTTTTCTGTGTTCCTTTTCTCTCTTAAATTCTTTTTTTTTTATTTTGTATTTATTAAAAAAAAAACACAGTAAAAAGAATTTAAAATGTGGAAGAGTTAACAATAACTATATAGAGGATAAGAATGATAAGCATGGCTTATCAAGGGTAGACATACAAATAAGATTGCTACACCTATATTTTCTTTGTGTTCATCTTTCCCTCTGAATTTTTTTTTCCATCCCTGTATATCCTTATT
>PVIH01013392.1:0-58645 GCA_004025045.1 Sigmodon hispidus
GAAGATGACAGGATGAGGTTGCAGCGCGCCGGAGCCTTTCTAAGGAAGATTCTTTATTTTTATGTTGTATGTTTGAACTTTTGGGCAGTTGGAGTGAATTGTGCATTTGGTTGGGGAATTTTTGTGAGAGAATGATGACTTTTTGTTTTGGTTTTTTTTTTTTTTTTGAAGGTTTATTTTTGGAATTTTTTTTAGTTAATTATGTTTAGTTTGTTTTTATTTTTATGACGTGATTGTTTATATATATAGTTTTTGATTTCCCGCTACACTTGGCAACTGCCACTCCAGTGACTAATGCCTGCCTATGATGTGACCAGAACTGGGGCTGGAGCTAGGATTGGGGCTGGAGCTGGGGACACCACAGTGAAAAGACATAGAACCCCCCAAAAAGGAGCAAACAAGATTCTTGCCTTACAAAATGCAAGTAACAAGTCTGGTTGCTAGTCATGGAGGGCTTCCCAGAAGAGGTGGTTTTTCCGATTAGACTGAACCAATCCACACATCAGAATCCATATGCCAAACCCTTTGGGAAGAAAGAGCTTGAAATGCCCTTGCTACCAAATAGGGAGACTCAAAGGAAAGGAGGTAGCAGCAGCATGAGGCCTGGAAAACTGGATTTTACCCTTAAAACCACAGGAGGTTTTTCACGCTGATGTAAGAATGCTTCTGCTGTTGTGTATGGACTGTGATTCGGGGAGCCAGAGGCAGCCAGACTTGCTGGGATCTGGAAGTCTGAGGGGGGGTTAGCAGACTGGGAAGCCGTCAGGTGCTGGGAAGGAAGGAGGGAGGCTGAGGGAGGCGGACAAGCTGAGAGGCTGGAAGCTGGGAAATAATCCAGACTGGGAAGTAATGTCAAGGCTCCTTGGCCTCTCAGACAGTAGACCACCACCCTCAGACCAGGGAGGAGGCATTACCAAGAGTAAAATAGTGAGTCTGAGGTGTCACTGAGTCCCATGTGGCAGGACTGTGGACATAGTTAATGGGAGACCAAGAATGATTTAAAGTTAGCCTTTAAGTCTCGACTAGGGAGGGGTTGACTGGGACAGCAACCTTATGCTACCAGCTTTCTTTTGCTGTAACAAAATCAACTTATAGAGAGTATAGGTTTCTTTCAGCTTGCCTGTTTCTGTGAATTTCTCTGGTCAGATGTCCAGAGGGTCTTACAGAGCAGTAAGGGGCAAACACACAAAGCTGCAGGGATGTGGTGAAGAGGAACAACGTGTTGAGTGCCAGGTTTCCTAGGGATCTGGACACAGTAAGGAACAAAACTGGAAAGAAGTGGAGACTTGTGCATTGGCCCTGATGTGTGTGGTAGAATCATACAGGACTTGTAGCTGGGCATGATAGTACATGCCTTTCATCCCAGCACTCTGGATACAGAAGCAGGATTAGCAGGATGGATGTGGATTCAAGATCAGCCTGTTACATGGTGAGTTAGTTCCAGGCCAGCCACAGCTACATAGTGAGACCCTGTTGCAAAACAAAACAAATAATATTAGACTTGCCAAGTTTATATTTCCAGAATAATATGATTTATCATGTTCAGTGATTCAATAAAAGAACATATGAGGCTGGAGACATGATTCTACATTAAAAGCACTGACTACTCTTGCAGAAGACCTAGATTCAGCTCCCAAGAGCCCACACGATGGCTCACAACCACCTGTAATTCCAATTCCAGGATATCTGATGTCCTAATGCCCTCCGTGGGTACCAGGCATACATCTGGGGCACAGAAGCACATGCAGGCATAACACTCACACCAGGCATACACCTGGGGCACAGGAGCACATGCAGGCATAACACTCACACACCTTTAATCTCAGCATTTGGGAGAAGGGAGCAGCAGACCTCTGAGTTTGAGGCTACTGTAACCTACAGACTGGGTTCCAGGACTACATATAGAAGAAACCTTGTCCCCTCAAAAAAGTAATAATAACAAACAAATGAAGTTTTAAAGATACAAAAGAACAGACAATGAGAAAATGTAACACATTTCATAAAATTAAAACTTAAAGGTTCTTCCCACAACTGTGAAAGATGAAAGGATCATTATCAGAGAAGAAAATATACAATGGCAAATAATAATAATAATATCGTTATGCAGAATATTTTTGGAATGCCTACACATCAATAAGATAAATAAATGAGGGGAAAAAAACAATTTTTCCCCAAAGAGAAATCATAGCAACAAGACCTGTTGAAAATATCCAATAGGTATTTTCTTTTTACACAGCCGACCGGAAAGAAAATTAATTTACGAATCCCAGATAAATAAAAATTAAAGCAATGGGATAGTATTTTAGAAGTCCCAGACCACCAAAATTACTAAGGCTAACAGCAGATATGGCTCTGAAAAGGTGGGCTGACCTGACAAGACACCTGTCCCATGGGTAACAACTATCTATTTTGGATGAAATATCAAAAGCAAGTATTTGTAGGTGTTGAGTGTGATTGCCTGGGACAAGAAGCTGGGGATACATGAGACAAGACTGCAGCTTGGAGGTTGTTTTCTCTAGCATCTTGAAATCACGTATATAACTAGAAGCCACTGTTTTGTTTTCTTCTGTTGGGGGGGGTTGTTTTTTTGTTTTGGTTTTGGTTTTGGTTTGCTTTTTTGTTTTGTTTTGATTTCCCACTTGAGAGGGCGTCAGAGAGTTCCAGACTGAAAAAAAAGTGGGATGCTGGACAGAAAAGTCCAAGGAAGGGACCACAAAAGGGATGAGGTCCAAAATCTGAATGCTAAACCCGTAGCTGAGTGCTGAATTGGACACACGCAGGAGAGAGAAGATGGTCTGTGTGTAGCATCAGACGGAGCTTCAGGAACTAAAAAGAGAATTTGGCTCTGAAGACAAGAGACAGAATCTGGAGTCTCAGTACAGGCAACTTAACTGGTTACTAAAACAAAATTCAGCTCTCATCTGACGAACATAACTAACTCGACAGGCTTTTTTTTTTTAACAAAGCATTGCTCAGATGTCTGGTGTACAATTTTAAAAATACTAACTGGGGTATAACTCAGTGGCAAAATGTTTACCTAATATGTACACTAACCTGGGTTTGATACTCAGCATCACCCCCCAAAAATGAAAATTAATTGAGAAGTAAAATAATAATAAAAAGTTCAGCATCATGGAGATGGGAGAAGAGTCATCAAAATTTATAATAAAATAGAAATTATCTGATATGAAAAACAGGAGAAAAATGAATAGAGCCTTAGTGGCTTATGGGACACAATTTCTTAATTGTGTGTGTATAGGGGGTGGGGTTGTAGTCTTGGAAGGAAATACGGGTATGATGCCAACAGCCACAGAGGCCTCTGCTGCTTCCAGGACTGGCCTTTCTTCTGTTCACCTTTTGTTTATACCTTCGGCATTCTACCCTCAGGACTGGTGGGGGGGGGGGTTCGCTTGTGCAAACTGATAGTCTGTTGTTCTTCTGGGTTCAGGGCTGTGATAGTGTGCTTCCCAGATCCATCATCACCGTGGGGAGTGTCCATCACTATATCTCTCATCCTAACCCTGAGAAGGACACAGAAACCATGAGATTCAGCCACTGGCTGAGGTCCATCCACTCTTCAGATTCCTGAGCCCCTCCTTCCTGGGCCCTCTGCTATCTCTGTTTCCTCCAGGGGAAACGATGGGTCTGAGAAGGCACGATGTAAAGATTCCAGGACTGGTGACCTTACAAAGTCAAGAGTCAGAACCTCAGTTTCACAGAGTTGGCTGAAAAGGAAACTAGAATCCATCACCTGAAAGTCAGGGTGGAAAGAAATGTAAATAAATTTTGATTGGGACTGAGAAGAGATGCCTACCCAGAGCCATTCTGGGGGAACAGGGCTGGGTGACACCAGGAGCTGCTAGCTGTGGTCCTGGCACATATGCTGTGACATCACCCTTGGGCGCTATGGGCTTGGGGTCATCCGCTGGGTTACCTGCGGATTTGGGGGAGATGCCCTGAGCTGACAGAGCTTTAGGAAAGCAGAGCAACACCGGTTTCTCTCCCCAGGTGAGCATCTGGTGGCCCTATTGGTCACCCGCGCAGTCGCGGCCTTCTTCCTGGATGGCCCAGTGGGAGACATGCTGCTGGACCTACAGGATGCCTTCCGTGAGAGTCCTGCCGGGGCACGGAGACACTTCCAGGCTCTGCTGTCCGCCGAGAACCGTGAACGTGTGCAAGCTAAGGCGCAGGAGGCCGCGGACGTGGGCTTCGCCTGCTTCCTAGAGGCTGTGCGAAGCCGCCCAGAGCTGCGAGAAGACACGGACCGCGAGCTCTTGGTTCCTGTGATCCATGCGCTCCACGTCCTGCTTCGTGTGGCGCCTGCCCGAAGGCGACCCGCGCTAGGGATCCGCCTGGCTGAATGCCTGTTGCTGGCCCGAGACGTGGCGGGGGCTCGCGCGCACTGTGAGCGCCTCCTGCGACCCAGGCGTCTAGATGAGCGCGTCGGGGACCGCACTGGAGACCTCGCACCGCTGCTGGCGCTGCGCGGCTTCTGCGCGCTGCACGCGGGAGACGCGCGGCTCGCGCGCGAGGATTTCCAGGCGGTGGTGGAGCGCGGGGCGCCGCATGCGGGAGGCTGCGTGCGCGCGCTGTGCGGCCGAGGGCTGCTGCGGGTGCTGGAAGGCAACGCCTTCCTGGGAGCGCTCGACTATGTCACAGCCTGTTGGCTGAGGCCAGAGGAGGCACTTCTAGTTGCCAAAGCCTACGTGCCCTGGAACCAGCGAGGGCTGCTGCTGACTGTGCTGCGGGAGGAGGCCCGCAAGATGCTGCTGCGCTCGCCTGGCTGCGGCTGCGTGAGGAAGGCTGCGCAAGTGACCGGCCCCGCTACACAGGCACAGGAGGGGTGAGAGCTTACCCTTCATTGGGGGAAGCTAGGGAGCAATGTCTGATAGAAAACAGTCCTAGGATCAGCTGGGTGGCTTCCCTTCAAGATCCTGGGTCTCAGAAAGTGGTGCCCTGTGGGCTTCCTCCCATTGGTGTTAGAAACACACTGGGTATGGTGGCTCACGCCTGCAACCCCAGGACTTGGGAGATTGATACAAGAGGGTAGCCATGAGGACAGTCTGAGCTATAGAGAACTCCAGGCCACCTGAACTGCAAAGTGAGATATTGTCTCAAAAACAAAAGCAAACACAAAAACAAAAAGTAAAAAACAAAAACAAAAAACAAGGGGCTAGAGAGATGGCTCTTAACAGTTGAGAACCTGAGTTTAGTTTCAGCGGCATGCATGGGGTAGCTCACAACAGCCTATACCAGCTTCAGACATCCCTTGCCTCTGGCCTCCAAGGGTACCTGCACTTGTTTTCATGCACAACACACACACACACACACACACACACACACACACAATTTTAAAAGCAAAATATTTTCATTTTATTTTTTGGATTTGAGGGATGGGGCGTGTGTGTGTGTGTGTGTGTGTGTGTGTGTGTGTACCACGGTGTGCAGTGCCAGCAAAAGCCAGAAGAGGATGTTAGCTCTTAGGACTGGAATTACAGTGGGTGCTGGTAACTGAACCCTAGTCCTCTAGGAAAACAGCCAGTGCTCTTAACCATTGAGCAATCTCTCCAGCTCCCAGTTCTATCTTTTTTAAAATGGAAAGGATGAAGTCCTTGAACATTAGTCCCCTGAAGTGTGCATTCTAGTTATTTCCCATTGTGCTTGTGAAATGTCTCAAAATACAGAGTTTTTGCTGAAGCTGCAGCTCATGTGCTTCCTCTTAAACTCGACTGATGTTGAGTTTTAAGTTTCCCTTAATTGCTAAACACATCTGTGATACCTTGTCTCACACGGGGAACAGGTATAGCTCTCAGCAGGCATCTCCAAGGAAGGGTATTTGACTTCAGGTACTACCCACCCTGTCCTCCCAGACTCATGTGACATGGGTGTACCTCCAGCTGCCTAACCTTGGTCCACCACAGTCAGTCCACACCCCACATCTACCCATGAGCTTCCTCTGCCCTGGTGTAAATTACTGTTGCTATTGTGTTTCTTTATGGTGAGCCCAGCAAAGCCAAACCATCAATTCTTGCATTAATAAGAAAAGAAACTGAGGCAGGGTCTGCTCAGGGTCCTTAGGTGGCTTTGGTCTCTACTTCTGTATAGCACCTGCCCCATGGGGTGGTAAAAAGAGCAGGCAGGAGAGGGATGGAGCAGGTTAGCAATCTGGAGGAAGGTGATATGGTCCTCTCTCTGCAGCTCATTGGGAAAGGGGCTACGAAGGCTGCAGACATGAATGGGACAAGATTCACCTGAGGCCTGACCTCTTATGCAATGTAGGAGATGCAGGAGAAAGCCTGTCCCAAACTGAGCCACTCTCTCCATAGGGATGCCTGTGGTGTGTACCAGTTGGCCATGCTGCTAATGGAGCTGGATGCAGAGGATGAGACTTCCTGCCTCTTAGTGGCCGATGCCCTGTACCTCTTGGGTCGCCTGGATGATGCTCACAAATCCCTGCTGATTGCCTTGTCCCGGAGGCCCCAGGCAGCCCCTGTACTAGTGCGGCTGGCCCTGCTTCAGCTGAGGAGGGGCTTCTGCTATGATGCCAACCAGGTGAGAAGTGCCAGATGGGCTTATGCAGGTAGGAATGGGCACATCTCTGTGGAGAACACCATGCATCCTGTGACTCCAGATCTGCTCTCTTCAGCTTTGGAACAGGGGAACTTCACTAAGCCCCATTTCACTACCTGCCACCAGCCCTCACCTCTCTGGCCCTCACTGGCTGAGGTAGTGCCTGGGACCTGGGAGGTGCCTGCATACAGGTTCTTCCTGTTTGCTTTGGCTGTGGTACAATGAAAAGTGGCCAAGAACCAACGGATCATAGGCTGAACTCAAGCCTAACTCTGCATGGAATAGAGATGCAGCTTTAAAGACCCACTGAGCCCTGTCAGCCTCTGAGAATCCCTGCTCTTGGAATGGCACAGGTGTTGTAAGCTTTCTGTTTGCACCAAGATCCACAGATCATGTTGGTGGGGAGGAGCATTTCAGGCCTCAAAGTCTGGGCTGAGGGACTAGCCAGCTTCTTCATTCTTTTATGTCCTGGATGAAACCCTGATCCCCTGGACAGAAGGGTAAGCAGAACCCTGGAACTAACCAATCCTCTCTGCCAGGGACAGGAGTCTGCAGCAGGCCCATGGGAAACAGTGTTGTGTCTCCCAGGATGGAGTCATGGAGAAAGGAGATTGTCTCTGCCTAAGGAGTTCATCCTGGCTAAAGCCTGGTCAGACCAGTAGCTTTTGATCCACACCTTATGAGCCCACCCCAGAGTCCCTTGTCACTCCCTGTTCTGAGGTCTCTTGCTCAAACTTGTTCAAGCCTTCCTTGGGTCAGCATGTTGGGGTGTAGTCTCAACCCATGTGACAGAGAAGGACACCAAGACTCAGGGAATGGAGGGCCCCACCCCATGCACCCATGCTGCAGAGGGGGCTTCTATTGCTGCCAAGAATTTCTTCACTTCCCACATCCCTGTTCTTTTTAGAGGAGGCACAGTAAATGAAGGACACACACACCTTCAAAGACTTAATTGACCAGGACTTAAATTCAAGAAAAGCCTTCCCATGCTCAAAATAGACGGCTTGCCCCCACCCCAGGCTTGTGGAAAAAGAGCCAGGCCCTACTAAGGGCAGCAAGTGCTGGGAAGGGGTAGGAAGGAGAAATGAGGAGGACGGTGATGGTCCCACACTTGTTCCCACAGCTGGTGAAGAAGGTGGCCCAGTCTGGAGACACCACCTGTCTCCAGCACACCCTGGACATCTTCCGACATGAGGACCTGCAGCTGCTGCAAAGCCACTGCCACACACGGGCATTAAGCATACTTCGGGCATGGCCAGGTGGGCCAAACAGTGAGGCTCACACCAGAGAAGCCATCGCCTACCTCTCTCTGGCCATCTTTGCTGCGGGTAGGATGTCCCAGGGGTCTAATCCTGTGCCAGATGCATGAGGGACATGGGATCTGAGAACAAGCTTGCCCCACAAAATCCTGTGCCCTGGAGCCTCTACAGTGTGCACAAGATGGGACCATTTACCAAGATCACCTAAATGATCAACCCTGGTTGTCCAGTGAACCTACCAAGGCCTGAGAAGGGTGTGGGCTAGCTGGGACCCTGCCCTGCTCCCGAACTGCCTTCTCCTGCATGCTCCACTCTGAGGTGTAGGCCAGACCTTGGCTCCCCTGAGCCCTTCACAGTAGTGACAGGTTTTGCATGACCACAACTGGCCTCCACACGTGGCCTCTTCATCCAGCCAAGACATCCATCTGGGTTGCAGCAGGCATGCCCTGAGTGTGCTGGAGTGCAGTGCTCTAGTGCCATGGTGTAAGTACCAGTCCCTGGAGCTTGGCGGGGGTGGGGGTGAGAGTAGTGTAGACTCTGTTCAGGTTATGATGGCTTCTCAGTGGCTTAGCTTCTACCTCCTCACTGCTTCGTCCTCAGAGTCAGTGGAAGAGAACCCATGGGAGGTGGGAGGGGAGTGTTAGTGTACTGGTTCAGTAGGTCACCAGTGGCCAGGAAAGGTCAGGGACAAGAGTGGATTGCAAAGTGAGCATGTGGTGTGGGGGACACTGGACAGATAGATAGGAGTGAGATGGAGGCATTCTGTTTAGGGAAGAGCTCCATCTCCCACAGTTCACCAGGAAGTGCTGCCCACCTTGAGCCTCACAGCCTGCCTACCTCATACCTCCTTTCTCTACTCTGGCCTAAGGAAGTTAGCCCATTATACAAGCCCTGCCTGCCCACCCACCCCCCTCAACAAATGGTGGCACGGACCTTCCTAAAAACCCCAACTGTCCACTAGTCCTCCCAGGCTGTACCCCTGTGGCCAATAACCCTGGCAGCCTGACTGTCTTGGTACTCAGTGTAATGTTCGCACACCAAAGATGACCTTATGTCCCTGTGTGCACCCAGGTTGGACACTAGATGGAACCTTGTACAAGAATCCCAGCCAAAGCTGTGTCCTGACCAAATTTGCTTCCTTCAGGGAGTCAGGCCAGTGAGTCCCTCCTCACCCGAGCCCGCTGTTACGGGCTCCTGGGTCAGAAGAAGACTGCCATGTTTGACTTCAACTCCATGCTTCGGGAGGAACCAAGGAATGTGCAGGCTCTGTGTGGACGAGCCCTTGTGCATCTGGCCCTGGACCAGCTACAGGTGCCAGCCCATCCTCCTTACTTGGGGCTGGGCAAGCAGGAGTGAGGGAGAACAGGGTGCTAATGTCCTCTTCTGCTGAAAGAGGATTAGCAAGGTCAGGCTTTCCAGCCACCGGGATGCAAGTCAGAACTAGATATTCTGGTTGGAAAAGACCCTCTAAGACCCCAAGGAGAGAATTTGAGAAAAAAATGGAAGGATGGGAGTGAGCCCTCCATCTCTGACACTCACAGTCCCCCTCCCTTCACAGGAATCTATGGATGACATGGTCTCTGCCCTGAAGTTAGACCCAAGCACTGTGATCTCTGAGATCCACTCCTTGAAGCCAGAAATTCAGTTGCCCCTCACCCAGGGCCTCCACACCCGAGGCCAGGTCCTCCTGAAACAATGGCTGGACGCTGGAGGCCCCCGAAGAGGGAAGGACACCCAGAGCCTCCTTGCCATCGGGAAGGCACTGGTCAGAATCGATGCTACTCAGCCCAGTTGGCACCTGCTTCTCACAGACATCTTCACAGGGCTGGGTATGTGAAAGAGCAGGGGGCATGGGCCTCTGTGAAATGAAAAGAGTCCCTGATCTATGGCTTCTAAGTTCCCAAATCCTGTGGCCTCCTACTCCTGTAGGGGCTGTGGAATGGCATCTCTCTGGCATTTTATTTGTTTGATTTTTTTCAAGACAGGTTTTCACTGTGTAGCCCTGACTGTCCTGAAACTAGCTCTGTAGACCAGGATGGCCTCAAACTTAGAAATCCACCTTCCTCTACCTCCCTAGTGCTGGGATTAAAGGTATGTGCCACCATCACCTGGCTTTACTCTCCAGTTTTTCAAATCGCATTCCTCTTGGCAGAAGGAAGACCCAAAGAACCTGTGCATCCACATATGCCATGCAGGTTATCTATCACCCCTTGTTCAAAAGGACGCTCTCTGTAATCTGTGTTTATCCTCCAAAGACTTCAGAGGCTGCCCCACAGCTCTGCTCCTACAGGGGCTGAGTCTGCTCCCATTACTGGACCCCAACCAAGACAGAGAGAGGGACACCAAAGTAGCACCCTACTTCCTGTGCATGCCTCTGCCCCAGACACACACATACACACACTGACCGTCTTCCTCTGACCCCCACAGGCAAGTATCAAGAGGCTGGCACTCACTTGCAGGAAGCCCTACACCTCACTCCATCATCAGAGGCTGCCCAAGCCCGGCGAGGCTTGCTCCAGCTTAAAAAGGGAGAAGTGTCCACTGCTGTCCATGACTTGCAGCACCTGGCAGAGACAGACACTAGAGATCTCAGCTTCCTGCTTTGTCTTCTTGAATCCCCAGAGCGGCAGAGTCTCGCCCAGGTATGCAGCACCCCATGAGAACCATGCTGACCTTTTTGGGGACCACAAGCTTCAGACCTCTATACCCACCCCCAGGCATTTCTTCCCTTCTTGCTGTTGGTTAGTGTCCTTAGGTTTGGGGTATGGTGGAGTAAGAAGTCCCAGATCTGGCCAGGGAAGATTTCTGGAAATACTACCCCTGTTTCTTTGCTTGTGGATGCAAGCCATGGATGACTTGGGCACCTTACCTTGGTACAAGGCCCACCCCAGGACCCAGTTCAGGCTTTGAAGACCAAGAGGAGAGGATGTGCAAGTCCAGGCTTTAGAGTCAGAGGGACAAGGGGTAAAACAACTGTCTCTCCAAATGCCTTCCTCTCTCTCTCTATTGTCCTGAATCCTGCCAGTTGAGTGACATGAAAAAGGGCATATCAGAGAGTGGTTGTAACAGCAGGATTGGCTGAACAGTATTGAAGACTTCCCAAAAAGGGCCTGCTGTCCAGAGAAAGGGGGCAGGGCTGTGATGGTGCTGGGTGGGCTTGAACTGACAGGAGGGGCTAGGCTAACGTCCATAACTCTATAGAATAGTATTCTGTAGTATAGAGATCTAAGGGACCAAAGCCTCGGGGCAGGTAGGGTCTGGGATCTGGCCTGTGAGCTAAGAGAAAGGGATCAGGGCACCCAGGGAATGTGGGCAAGAGTCCCCAAGCTTACACAGGATCAGGGCCTGGGGAGTTAGGGCTGGGTGGAGCCACAGATGTCTCTGAGGTCCTGGGTGCCAGATGGGAGCCTGAGACCTGGAGGGGGCTAGAAAGTGATATCCTGAAGCGCTAAAGGGTCAGAAGGGGAATCATGATCCCCAAGCTATAGGAAGACTGGGGAATTTTGAGTTTCGGGGGCCTGGGGGCAACAGCACGGGGTTCCTGGAGTTCAAGCAGAGAATGGAGACTTGAAATGGGAGCCTAGGGATGTCCCTGGGCCTGAAGAGGAAAATCTAGAAAACATTTAAGAGACTCCAAGACCCAGGGGTCTTAGACCCCAGGAACTAAGTTTGGCAAGGCAGCATTTGGTTGCCCAGCAACAGACACCAACCCGGAAGTGACTTTCCTAGCTTCCTGCCCAGCACTGGTCCCGCCTCCAAGAGCAGACCTGCTAAAGTACGCCAGCACTTACAGATTCTGCGCCCCTCCCGGAGCTGGACAGAGCGGGGCTTCTACAGAGCTTGGATTTTTTTTTTTGCACCGATGGTCCTTGAGTCCCTTCTAACTGCACCCGGAAGCCTCGAGGAGCAGGCAGCTTAGCAGAGCAAAAGGCTCTTGCAGCTCACACAGCACGAACAAGTAGAGCAGGTGCCCTTGTGCGAGCCTCAGAGCCTAGAGTCATGCCAGGGGAACCCTTCGGTCTAGTGCGGAGAGATGGTACTGCGCATCTCCCCCGCCCCCGGGACCCTTCGTCCCTCCTAGCAGAAACATCTATCCTAACCAACTGGCATGTGGTATTTGCCCTCTGTAGCAATGACTCTGGAGAGCCCTGGAACCAAGGGAAGGCGGACATAGTAGGTCAGCCGCAGCCCCCAGTTACAAGGAGTCTTCTGCCTAAGGACCTCCAGGCATCCCTACCCATGGCCAAGCCTCCAAAAGTGGATGGGTCTTCTGCGCACGGAGAGGATCAGACACCAGCAGAGCCTAAACTCTGTGCTCTTTTCTGTGTCCCCTGCTCAGGCCGCTGCCAAGGAAGCAAGCAGTCTCTTGGATTTAGGGCAGCCGGGACAGGCACTGGGCTACTGTTCTTTGGCTGTCCTGGCTGGCGGCAGCAGTCCTTATCACCTGCGTCTCCGAATGACCTGCTTAACCCAGCTGCAGAAGTATGACCGGGCACTCAGAGACCTAGACCATGTGCTGCAGGAGGGTGCAGGGGACAGTGACCTGCCAAGGCAGACAGAAGACTTCTGCTCCCGGGGTCGCCTGCTGTTGAGCCTGGGGGATAAGGATGGAGCTGCAGGGGCCTTCACCCAGGCCTTGGCTCTGTCACCAGCCCAGGCTCAAAGTAGCCTGTCAGAGCAACCAGGCAGGGCCTCCACAGCCAGTGTGTTCTTGATCCATGGGCAGCGCTGTCTCCAGGAGCAGCGCTATGAGGAGGCCTGGACAGCAGCACAGAATGGCCTCCTGGTGGACCCCAGTCACAGTGGGCTGAAGAGACTGAAGGCAAGGACTCGAAAGGAGGTGTCCTCTGGCTGCAGACTACACTAATCTGTAGCTAACCCACCCGAACTCCGCACCAGCCCCCACCTTCCCATCTAAGCTGCACCTGACTCCAGATCCAGGAGCTCTTCTCCCCATTGACCACCCTCCCCTACCCTTTGCTGTAGGACAAGAGGAACTGCTTCCTGCTTATGCAAAACATCTGTCCTAGGTGACTCAAAGCCCCACTGAGGTGGGCACCCTCAGTGCTCTGCTCACACCTGGCCTTGGAGCACCTTAGAATCTTGGGGGAGATATGTTATCCCAGGGATCCCTCCTGGAAGATGCTTGGACTGGGCCTGGACTGCCTCCTACATCAACCTTCCCCAAGGTCCAGATTCCTGGAACTGGCTTCTTTTACCAGGAAACTCCGTGCCCATGTCAGCAAACACAGCCCAGGCAGCCCCTTCCCTCAACAAGGAATCCTTGTAATGTTGAGAGACAAACTTGGCCTGAACCTGCCCAAATTGTCAGCATGTGACTTGGTCCTTCTGAGCTGTGACATAATTTCTTTACGTGGGCAAACTTCCCATCCAGTCTTGTTCCCTGTCATGGGCTCCAGCCCATCACTGTCACTACACCCATCACCAAAGCTGTCACAGAGGTCAGGCTGGCGTGCATCATTCACTCATTGCAATGGACAGGACTGCTTGGCATGGAATGGCACAAACCCCTTCCTGGGTTCTCCTGTGATGGTGAGAGCACCTCCTTTTGCTCTGGGCTGCCCTCTCTGCCCCTTCCTCCTCCTGCAGGCTTTAGCCCCATAGAAACACTGCCTCATCTTCTAAACAGACCAACCCCCAGGCTCGGACACACATAATTTCTGATCCTGCTCATCCCCAGGCAGCGATGAAATGACTGAGTGGGATCAGTCTTCCTTTGAAGGCTTCACCTTCACACTTCTCTCCGTGGTGTGAGAGCCCTTCCTCCAGGCTGCAATAGAACCTGAGACCTGCCAATCTCCACCTCAGTGGGTCACCCCAGAGGTCCAGGAAAAGCAGGGAGCCTAGAAAGGCTTTGTGAGACACAGCCTGATTCCTGCCTTCCTTTCCCACCTCTGGAATAGCCTGATGCCTCTCCCCAATTGCCCCTTCAACCACCACATTTCCACCTCTCCACCACCCAGTAGGGCCAAGGTCAAGGCCACAGTAGGAGAACCGAAATTGTCACCTGGGTCTGCCCTTCCCACCTTGTTCCTCTTATTCCTGCTGGGTGTCAACCTGAGGTGTCTTATCACCTTCATCTACTCAAGGACATCTCAGTCCTTGTCATTCTAAGCACAAAGGTACTGAAATATGTCAGTGTTCTTCCCAGCTACAAGGGGGCATCACCCAGCACCTCATGGTTCATGTCACAGGGTCTTGGCACACACACACACCACTGCTTATCTGGTATCTTGCTGTGGTCTAAATGTGTTTTGTCCAGATCCCACTACCAATAAGATAGTGCCACGGTATGGGATCTTGCGAGAGGGGAGAAATTAGATTGTGATGATTGAGCCTTAAAGAATGAGACACTTCAGCCCACTGAATATGAGGACAGAGTGGGAACATGCCACCTAGAATGTAGGCCTGCCTCACATGCCTTCCAGTTCCCAGCCTTGGACTTGCACAGCCATGATAAATAAATCTCACTTGATAAGGTTTCCATCCTGTAATATTTTGTCATAGTCCCTGAGTAAACTGAAATACTGTGTCTCCTCCTCACCACTACCTCTGCCTGACCACAGACCTTGGGTCCTTGAAGAAGGAAGTGAGTGTTAGCTGGCCAAGCCTTTCAGCCCACACATTGTCTCATGAAACAGTCCCAGGCTATAGCAGGTACCACAGCAGTCTGGAGATCTTGGTGGAGGTTTCTGGAAGCTATGTGTTCACCCTAGCTGGGGTATATGTCTACAAACCATTTCAGGGCTACGTAGGCCCCACCATCCTGGAGCTCACACTTTGCATCTCTATCCACCTACATCCAAACTCCTTCCCACAACCTCCTTCCTTCCTCCATGCATGGCTGCAATGGAAAGAACTCAAGCCATGTGCCCCAAAGGCAGGTGCCTTTTTGTGATTGCAGTGTCTTTGGTTTACGGTGAACCATGGAGTCCAGCTTTGACTGTACTGAGCAAACCATGAGTCCTGTCCAGCAGACTGTGATCTAAAACAAGAGAGCGCTTATCAGGATCTGTGGACACTCAGCCACCCCAGTCCTGTTGACTGTCACCCTAGATTCTGCTTCCACATGCATTCCCAGGACTCCTGAAGGTATCGGAGTGTAAACCACAGCCTCAAGGGACCAACTTGGTCTTTATTCACACTCAGGTTCCTAAATCCTGACCTGCTAAGGGTCTAAAGCCAGGTCTTACTGGCGTACCATGGGGTTTTCAAATGAGAAAGGCTAGTGTCCCCATATGCTTCTGGTGAAGGGGTCACTTGAAAGTCTGGGGCCCCTGAGTTCCCACCTCAGTCCATCCAGATGTGCCCATTCCAGTTCCTGTTCAATCCCTAATTTTCTCATTAAGAATGCAGTAAGGGTCTGAGGAGACAGCCCAGTAAAATGCTTATTTTACAAGCACAAGGGCCTGGTTCAAGCCTCAGAACTGGGGTGATTAAAAAAAAATGCTAAGCCCAGTGCCACACGCCTATAATCTCAATGTTGGGTAAACCAGAGACAGAAGGGCCCCTGTGGCTTTAACTGAAGAACCAGCCTTCCTGTTTGTGTAGGCTGTAAGAAACATTCATGAAGGAGGCAGATGCCCACAACAGAGATTCCCCTAGCACCAGTTTATATGGAGAGCTATTGATTGTTAGGAAGTTGTTATTATAACTGGGGTAAAGATAGCTCATCAATCAAACCCTGAAATGTTCTGAGGCCTCCATCAGACCAGCCAGCTGCCCCTCTCTGCTCAGGAGACCAGCTCCCTGCTGACCCTACCCAGCCCTTGCAGGTGAAGCTTGACCACACCTGCCTGGCATTGGACATCCACCTGTTTTCATGACAAGATCCTTCTGTAGTAGTTAATCAGTATCAACTTGCCTGGATTTGGAATCACCCAGGAGATACACCTCTGGATATGCTTCCAAGAGTATTTCCACCAAAGAGGAAGGACCCATCCTGGATGTGGGTGGTGCCATTCCTTGAGCTGGGATCATGGACTGAAGAAAAAGGGGGAAGCGAGCCTTCCTCACTGCAGATACAATGAGGCCAGCTGCCTCATGCTGCTACCATACCTTCCCCACCATGATGCGGTGAACCTTCAAACTGCTCTAAACTAAGTCCTTCTTTAAATTGCTTTTGTTAGGCACTTATTCATACCAAAAAGAAAAGTAACTACTAATTCCACCTAAAATTTCAGGCAATAGACCTAAGGTCTGAGCCCAACTCTGAGATGCAGGTAGAGACTGCCCTCCCCAAAAGCCATGAGCTACCCTAAGAAGCCATCAGAACACAAACCCAATGTTTCCAAGAGCCCCATTAGGAGACTGTTTTCATGGGAGGCTGGCTCAGCAGTCCAACCCTTCCAGATGCCCTTGGAGGCCAGGAACACCTACATGTTCATGGGCCAACCAGTCAGGCCTGAAGTCAGCCCTTGCATAGAAGCCTACCACTTTCTTTGGGCATATTCATGGCTCAGATTTAAAGATCTAGAAAGCAGCCCCAAAGCCCCTCTTCCACGTCCCTAGCTATGCTGCCTCCCTGGCTCTGGGTTAAAGTTTCACAGTTTCCTCCACAGGCTCTGGGAAGCAGTCCACCCTCTCACTATCATCTCCCATGCTTGTCCATCATGATGGGCAAGTCCTCCCTATGCTGGCAAGTCCTCCGTAACCACCCCATACCCATACCCAGAAATGGGGCCAGAGGAAGGGTCACTCATATCAGACTGCAGCAGAAACCCTACCAACAACCTCAGGCCAAGTGAGCATTGGGTTTCCTTCTCAGCAGCCCCCGAGTCCCTTTGGACTAGAGTCAAGAGACAAAGGTGAGAGGGAGATAGGACTTGGGGATCAGAACAGGGTCCCTGTGCCAGAAAGCACACCGGCCCCTCCCCCATACTAAAGTCCATGGAATGCCTGAGTATGTCACATCTCCAAGGAGCTCATGCCATCACAAAGGTGAGCCAGAAAGCCAGCACGGTGTGACCTCACAGCCAGATCGGCCTGACCGCTGCTCTACTCCACCGAGAGCCCACCTTGGCCAGCTAACCCCAGCTCTGAGACATCCTAACCCAGCCTTTAAGGCTTTGCCCAGTGGTGACTGCGGCTCCTGAGATCACTAGGTAAGAGTCACTGAGGGGACCCTGCCCGGCTGCTTCACTGTTGGTGTCTTGTTTTGTTTTGTTGTTTGGGTTTTGGTTTTTTGTTTCGTTTCAGGCAGTTTCATTCTGTAATCCAGACTGGTCTTGAGTTCACAGCAATCCTCCTGTCTCAGCCTCCCTCATGCTCACTCAGATTCCAGACATGCACCACCACACTTGACACCTAAGCTTAGTCATGGCACTCTCTGAGAACTCAGGCATTTCACTCGTGGGTACTGAGCATTTCAGCATTTCATCACCTATACCTATCTGGGTAAGCCCCTTTGATCCACTTCCTGCCTGAAAGGCCCCTGTCCCCTCATCATGACAACCCAGAGAGTCTCCTGGAAGACCTCAGTGAGATGAAAACCCACTTCAGGGCTTCGCCACACTGATTCCTTTCCTTTTTACTAAGCACAGACATGCCCCACCTGCCCGAGGCTACCTGAGTGAGCAAGGAGTGAGGTCCAGAGCCCAGCCCACACTGCACAGTCTCAGAAACAGCCATGCCAACTTTGTGAGGATTGCTTCAGGGGCATCTAAGCACTGTCCCCAGGCTGGGCCATTTGGAAAATGATGTATAAACAGAGGTACCTGAGATCCCCAGTGAATGGGAGAACTGAGGCTCATAGGAATACTCACCAGTCAGAAACCTTGTCAGTCACCTGCACCTGTCCTGCAGCCATCCCTACCCAGCCATCTGCCCTGGTCACGATAGCAACCTACCACCAACCTATGTGTCTGTCGCTGCTGTACACCTCATGGTGGCTCAGAAAAAAAAACATCTTCCCCATAGTTACAAGGTGAATGTGATAATCAGATTTGCTCTCAACCCAGTGGATAAAGGGGAGAAGCCCCAATGGTTCCCACATAAGGTCTTGCCTTTCCCACCCCCACCACCCTGAAACTCCTGGATTCCAACAGGGGCAATGGCAGGACAGGCACGAGCTCAGGAATGAGCCATCTTTTCAGCAGCATCCCTGATCCAGATTCTAGGCCCTTAACTCCTGGAAGCCCTGGCTACAGGCAACCCAAGGAGGCTCCACTGCAGAGGCCAGTGGATATCCAGGTTGAGCCTCTTGAGTACCCCATGCAGACAGACCTCAGGCCATGAGCAGAATAGCTCCAGGACTAGTTAGTTCCTGTGTCCAATAATGGAACAAGAGAGAAACTGACTTTGAGAAGCAATGGCCGTCTGTCATAACCAGCTGACCAGGTCTCCCTTCTTTACAGGGGTTCCCTAGACACTCAGAGACCCCTGCTTCTGTCATAAGAACTCTAAGACCAGGGCACTCAGGGCACAGTTTATAGCTTTGATAGAAGAAATCAGGACATAGCATTCCCAAAACACCAGTTTCAGGGTGGTCAGGGTATTCAAGCTCCAGCTGCCCCTCCTGGCCCTGGCCTAGGGTGCTCATCCTGGGATGCTCATCCTGGGGTGTTCAGCTGTGTGCTTTCCACTCAGAACCCGCTGATGGGGAAGTCGGAGAGCCCTGTGGGGATGATGGAGAGAGCAGACCGGTCTGGGAAGAAGCGCTCAGGCTTCCTGGAGGGGGGGCTGCTGCTGCTGGTGCTGCTTTTGCTGGGAGCCCTAGTGGCCCTGGGTGTCCTCTACAGCAAAGGTGAGTAAGGGCACCCTGTTCCCCTTACCTTCCCCTACCAACCCCCTCCTAAGGCTTTCCTGAGAAGAGCCAGCCTTGTAGAGTGGGACCGAGGGCTCTGCTAGGGCCCCCT
Source organism: Sigmodon hispidus (assembly GCA_004025045.1). NCBI lineage: Eukaryota > Metazoa > Chordata > Mammalia > Rodentia > Cricetidae > Sigmodon > Sigmodon hispidus. The sequence goes on from PVIH01013392.1 coordinate 18,707, forward strand.
GCCCACTCTCAGGGCCATGCTGGTGACTCCAGAGGTGCCACGGAAGGAAGGGACACTGACCTGCTCGGACCCAAGGACCCCATCCAAAGAGCTCTGTCCTGGCTTGCTGGTGCAGCGCTGCTGGCAGGCGCTGCCTCCTCTCCCTCTGCCTCAGCAGGACTTTAAGGATGCGGCAAACAGCAGACAGTTCCCTCCCACCCCCCACTCCCCACCCCCGCCCCACCCGGCCAGCCCCCTTCTAGCCCGCAGCTCAGCCTGCTGCAGTTCCCCGGCGGTCCAGCAGGAGGAGCCCAAGCCTCTGAGCTAAGAGTTCTCTGCAGCTGTGTTACCTGGTGCCAGTCAGGATAGCTGGTGACTTCTGGTACAGGCTCTTGCTTATTGCAAGTTTGAAACAAGGGGTCTACGGAGCCATAAACGTGGAGGTGTGGCTAGGGCTACCCTCTGGGTAGACCTCAGGTGTCTCAGGAGCTGCTTTCTACACACTGACTTCTTGCTAAGACTAGGGTGAGCCCCTTTGGATGGGGCATAGACATCCAGAAGCCCGCCATCCCTCGAGCCCTTTCTTTATCCCTTTTGAGCCAGGAGCAGGGGCGTAGATAAACAGGACGAAGGAAGGTCTATATACTCTACTTCTGCCTTGTCTCTAAGCAATGCATCCACCTGGGTCTGGCTCTAACACCAGGGCACCAGAGCCTGAATGCCCTCACAGGGGACTCAAGATGAGGGACATCTGGGAAACACAAATGGATTCTACCCCATCCAGGACTGACTTCAAGGGCCCATGTAGAGTATGGTTTCTGCCCAATGTCCACTGTGGTCTCTGCCCACTTGGTTCTCCTGCAAAGGTTGACAGGTGAAGCCAACTCCAAAGACAAGAGTGACAGAGCCCATGTGCCCAGTGGAGCCCAGGGCCTCAGGGACCTTTGTCTGAGGCTCACTGGTCTCACAACACCTGATCTTGAGGCCTCCAGAGAACGGCCCCACCTACAGCCCTGAGGTAGAGGGAAAGAGTATGGGTTTCCTGTCTTCCTGTTTATCTTCTCCCTGCCTAGCTTTCCCTTCACCCTTTGAGACAGCCAGGGTCTCCTTGACTCTTTCAGGGCCTCACAATCTTGCTTCCTCTTTCTCCAGGCTCCTGGGCCACTAGAATGACCCCACAGCTAACCTGGGCTTCAGTCCAGGACTTCAGTCAGGGCTGGGCAGATGGAAAGTTTTGTATTATCTATTTTAAAATGTTTTTGTTTCTATTTCAAGGATTTATTATTATTATTATTATTATTATTATTATTATTTCTGATTTGTGAGCTTTTATTTACTCTTTAATTTCTATATCCATATGACCTTTTATTATCATTTTAAATTTTACTGACTTCTGGGTCAGTTGCATACTTGTCAGAAACTGAGTTGGGAGGTGATCTGGTGAGATTTCTGATGCTTGCCTGAGGTTAACCTTCTTAGGGATGTTTCTGTTGCTGTGATAAAATACCCTGAAAAATAAACCATCGGGAGAGAGAGAGAAAGTGTTTGAGGAAGTCAAGGCCCTGGCAGCTTGAAGCCATCAGAGGAGAGCAATGAAGGCTGTGTTCTTCTCATTGTCTCCTTTCTGCACAACCCTGGGGTACCTAGGGAATGGTCCCACCCACAGTGGGCAGCATTTCACACCTCAGTTAGTCCATGTAATTCCCCTCAGGCATGCACAAGATCAATCAATCAATCAATGTCCCTGTTGATTCTGAATCCTATCAAGCTGACAATGCTGACCATCACTCTAACCTTAGGCCAAGTAAGGCTCGGTCAGTTTTCTTACAAGAAAATTGTAAAATAGGCCAGATGCACTTGAGGGCTATGCCCATTCCTAGCTGCTGAGTGACAGTGTCCATAGGTGCTTGTGAGTTCAATGAAGACCCCTGTAAGTGTGTGTGTGTGTGTGTGTGTGTGTGTGTGTGTGTGTGTGTGTGAAATTCTTGCACTAGAGACTTGTCAAATTCCTGCAATGATATCAAGGATTAATTTATCTCACCAATTTCAGATTAGTACACAAACATAAATTTAGCCAGAAGGGGCTGACGATGGTTCAGCAGTTAGGAGCTTTGGATACTCTCTCAAAAGACCCAGGCATAATTCCCAGCACTCACATAGCTGCTCACAACTGTCTTAACTCCAATTCTAGGGTGTCTGACACCCTCGTCTGGCCTCCATAGGCACCAAGAGTACACATGATGCACAGACAAACTCAAAGAAAAAACACCCATACACATAAAATAAAATCTCAAAAAAGGAGGACTCCACAGTGTTTTTCTCAACTACTCTACACCAAAAAGCATAAACTATAAACTTAGCTTCATTAATTTATGCAATTATGTATGACTTATTTTCATTTTATGTGTTAAAGTGCTTTGCCCTTACAGTTTTATATATATTTAGATAGACATACATAATCAATGATCTTATCAGTGCCCTTAACCCTGGATTCTGTTCCTTAAAAAAAAAAAATCTGAGGCTAGAGAGATAGCTCAGTGGTTAAGAGCAGTGACTGCTCTTCCAGAGGACCTGAGTTGGATTCCCAGCACCCACATGGTGGCTCACAACCATCTGTAACTCTAGTTCCAGGAGTTCTGATACCTTCTTCTGTCTTCCACAGGCATCAGGCACACACATGGTACACAGGCATACATGTAAGCAAAAACACACATACACATAAAATAGCAAAAACAGAAACGATTTTTTTTTACAATTATTTTATCACATTTTATTTGTATGGGGTGGGGGGGGGTGTGCATGTCATGACCTGTGCATGAAGGTCAGAGGACAATCTGTAGGAGTCAGTTTTTTCTCTCACTGCGTGGGTCCAGAGGATTGAATTGAGTTCTCTACTCTTCTCAGAAGCTTTCTGTGCTGCTCAGCTGTTTCTCCTGCAGTCAGGATGGCTGGGGTTCGAGTCTGTCTTTGCCCCAGAGGACTTTTCTTATTAGCATTTCTCATAATCACTAGACTATGTCTTTTGTCTATAATGTTTGTTTGTGATTCTGATACATTCTCTTTACTTTCCTTTGGTCAAGCTGAGCTATTTTCTCTCAATTTGCTTGACATTATTATCCTTTTGAAGGTTACTCTTATTTTTCTTTTAATTATTTGCTAGGTTAAAAATAAATAAACCTTTTTCCCCCTGAAAGTCCATTTTATTTTGTGTGCATGTGGTGGGGTATGTGTGGCAAAGGTGTGGAGGTAAGAGACTACATTTCAGAACTGATTCTTTCATTCCATATTTACATGGGTTCCAGGGATCAAACTCAGGTCTCTAGGCTTTCTCAACAAGTATCTTTTTCTTCTTGAGCCATCTGGCTGGCCCTGAAAGTCAAATATTTTCATTAATATCTCAGTATCGTACCCTCATTCATGCTCATCCAGAATTCATTTCACAAGCAACCGTACGCATTGTTCAGGGTGGCTAACCATGGCCTCTGCCTGTTTTTGTAAATAAAATTTTACTGGACTTCTATCTTGCTCACTTGTTCATGACTATACTCCTTTCCTGGACAAGCAGCAAAGCTGAGGGGGTGAGACAAAGCCTGCCAGGAACACACTGCCAGCCTTGACCTTTGGTCTCTTCTACCTGTTACTCAGGACATCAGTTCCCAGCCGTACAGCCTGGGTGGGCATTCCAGCTCCTGTCCCAGCTGTATGACATCAGACAGTTTCCATGATGTCTCTCTGTGCCTCTGTTTCCTGACCTGCAAAACAGAAATTATGAGAGTGCATGCTTTAGAGGCTTGTAAGAGGGTTTTAAGACTTGATACAATAGGAATGCTTAGACAAATGCCCATCACATTGTTGACTATCAGATTGAATAGCAAGATGTCAGTCTTGCATCTGACCACATCGGTCTAGTCATCACACCCTGTATGAAGGTAGATTAGCTTGTGAGATATCAAGTCCCCACCTCCTAAAATCAATGTCTCCATAGATTTCGCTTAAATCCACACTCACCATTTATCATTTAGTATTTAATAGTGCATTTAAAAATAGTTACTATTTGTTTTTAATTATGCATATATGGAAGAATCTTTTCATATATGAGTGCAAGCACCTCAGAGGCCAAGAGGTTGTCACCCCTGGGAATTGGAGCTGCAAGAGGCTTGTGACCAGTCGTGTGGGGGTTGGGAACTGGACCCGGACTCTCTGCAAGAGCAGTGAGTGTTTTTAACCTCAGAGCAATCTCTCCAGCCCCTAGTCTATATTTTTTAACCACTAAACTATGAAAAATAATGAGTTAACATTTTTTCTTGCTATTGTCTGGATTTTATCATTCATAACTCTCTTAACAGTTCCTCTTTCTGTCTAGTGATTGTTATGTGGGACCTGTCATTATTATTTCAAAAAAAAATTCTGTGACTTTTGTGTATTTGATGTGGGGCAGGGAAAAAGAAAGAGGGAGACAGGACCTCATGTAGCCCAGGCTAGCTTCCAACTTGCTATATAGTCAAAGATGACCCTGAACTTCTGATCTTCCTGTCACTTCCTCACAAGCATGGGAATTACAGGGCTGCACCTCCACACCTGTATTCAACCAGTGCCTTTAAGATAGTTTGCTGGTTATCGAGAGGATATTACAGGCAGCTTGAACATCAGGTTATCCTGCAGTGCTTCGGATTTGAAATGCCTGGCATAGAATCACGTGTTGGAACACTTGGTCCCCACATGGTGGCACCGTTGGGAAGGTGATGGCATGTGGCTCGGCTTCCCTTGTGCAGATGACATGTGATCAAGCTGCTTCCTTTACAGCATGCCAGCCTCACGCTCTTGCTGCCATGGTGATCCCCTCTGGGAGCTAAAATGAACCCTTTCTCTCCAAAGCTGCTTTGGTCAGGGTATCCTGTCAAGCAACAGGAAAAGTAGTGGATAAGATCACGCCAACTCAAGATACATCTCTAACCTTGAAAACAATTTTGCTGGCCTTGCTTATCTTTTCTTTAAATATCAATTTTTAAAAGTAAACAGCTTTTAATTTGACACGACTAAGCCACATCCTCAACCCTCAAGTCCTCTGAGAGCTCTTTGTGTCAGTCAGCTTCCGGGGCTGTGACAAAGTACTCAAGACACAAACAGAGGAAAGGCTTGTCTTGGATATGGCTGCGAGACTCCTGGCCATGATAATTTGGCTTTATTATTTGAAAGCTCCACTCCAGACATGATTAATAAAACCCATCCCTAATAGGATTGATCAAGTTCTCACTCCTGTGTGCTTGGCAAAGCCCCTGGTGTTTCTGGTAGAAGCAGACAAGCACACTCCACAGTAGGCCACTCTGTTTTTGCTGCTTAGACCTGGGCTGAGGTTTGAAGTGCCCCGTGGACTCAGTCACAATCAGGCCCAGGAATCTCAGGCTCAAGAGCAGCATTGTCTTGATGTCACTGCCTCTGTTCCCATGTTGGCTGAAGGTGGCTTTTGCTGGATTCCTTGTTCTGCGGTGGTAGCAGACCCCAGCTTGAGGTGGGTCTGGGCTCTTGGGCCCACAGGCTCTCTTGCTGTCCTCCCTCAGGAGGAGAGTCTTATCCCTCACCTTGTCCAGAGCTGAGAGCTGTTTACCTGACTGTGAGGGCGAAGGTTTATCTTTTCCCAGCAGTGTATAACTCTTACTTCCTTCAGAAACAGTCCACGCAAGAAGCTGAGCCTTCGATCCTCCATGGTCTCTCCCTGCCATCACTGAAATCTCCTCTCTCTCCCTCTCCCTCTCCCTCTCCCTCTCTCTCTCTCTCTCTCTCACACACACACACACACACACACACAGGCTCTCTAGAGTCTTCTGATTTCTTCCCCCATCAGCCCTGCAGGCAATCGGTTGAGGTTTATGGAGAGGATTTGAGCATGCATGGATGCTCTCAGAGCCAAAGGATCCCAGCCTTCCAAATAGGAGCGCACCCACATGGGGTGGTCGACTGATTTAGAAGTAGCTGACTTCTTCCTATACTTGTTAGAAACATCTCTCTCTCCCAGAAACTATCAAGGGTGAAGCCATCTATGTATTTCACTTCTCCCCAAAACTGGGGAGAAATGTCATTTTCTTCATTTTGTGGCTGAATCTTGTGGGGGAGGGGAACAGTGAATTTAGTGATTTTTTTTTAATAGGTTATCTGGCTTTTATTGTGGTTTCTAAGAAGAAAATGACACTGTTGTGAGTTTGATGTCAAAAATAGAACTTCTCTCATAAATTTGAGGTATATATTTAACTTAATAAGAGACTAAGAAGGGGCTGGAGAAATGGCTCAGAGGTTAAGAGCACTGACTGCTCTTCCAGAGATCAAGGATTCAATTCCTAGCATCCACATGGTGGCTCATATCTGTATCTGTCTGTAATTCCAGTTCCAGGGGATCTGAACCCCCTCACACAGATATACATGCAGACAAAACACCATCACACATAAAATAAAAACAATAAAATATAAAAGACTAAGAAAATCAACATTTCCATTGTTTCCTACAAACAACACAATCACACACACACACAGAGAAGAGGAAAGAGAAGGAGTCTCTCCTATGTTACCTATTCGCTCCTAAAATGCTGTTCACTTGGCTGTGAGAGAGCTCAGTTAGGAAAGTGCTTGCTGTGCAAACAGAGACCTGAGCTCAGTCCCCAAAATTCATAAAGAAAAGCCAGGCATGGTGGCACACTATTGGGGAGACAGAGACAGGGGGATTCTTGGGGCTCATTAGCCAGCTTAACCTATCATGCCTGACGAATTCCCTGCCACTGAAAAATCCCATCTCAAAACACAAGGTAGGTGTGCCTAAGAAACCACACTCAAGATTGACATCTGGCCTCCACCCACATAAATGTGCATTTATGCATGCCACAATATGAGCACACCAACAATACGTAAATTAGTGAAATAAAATTCCGGTTGCTTATAGACTCACTTTTTCTCAGCCTGCTCTTTCTGATGTTCGGTTCTTCTGTAACAGTGCTGTCCCTGGCTTTGCCCTGCACTCCTGGTAAATTTCACAGAGCATCATTGCAGCTCACTAGGTCTCTCTTCAGTTGGGTTCAGTCCATCGATTCTAGGTCTGCAATTGTTTATAAACTTCAACAACTACATGTTCTCATTTTCCTTTTTAAAAATGTTTATTATTATATTTGCTATGAGTGTGTGAGAGAGGGAGAGAGGGGCACATATGAGTGCAGTCAGACGTGTGCTACATAGTACAAGAACTCTGTGCAGGAACTGGTTCTTTCCAGCATGGGTCCTCAGGTCTGCACGAGCGGTTTGGCCCACTGAACCATCTCACTGTCCCGAGTGGGTTTTGTCTTTAGCATTTGCAGCTGACTCTTCTTCACATTGATTTTTAACTTCTCCCTATCTGTTTTCAACTATTTCATCTGTTAAGTATTTCAAAAGTATGCTATGCTGTGTGTCACTTAGATATCTATAAAACACCCCAACACCCAAATTCCCAAAACAATTACCCAACATCCGTCCTTGGCTGAGGTCAAGTTGATCCAAGCCAGACTTGGGTTGCACACCTCTGTGTCAAGGGAACCTCCTCCAGGTTCAGCAACCTCGTTACTCCTGTTCCTGTCACACAGAGCAGAAATTCAAGAGGCCACTTGAGGCATTAGCTTAGATCTGTAGCATGCCACCCCACCTTATTTTGTCAACCAAAGCAGGCTATGTGGGCACCCCTCTGCCCATCTCCAAACTCCTCCAGGCTCAGCCCTTTGCTCTTTCTAATGCATGGACAATTTCTTTTCATAAACGTAAATTTACATCCATATGGGCTTTGTCTTTGGCCTTCTGTGAGATGTAAGTGGAGAAAGTTTCCCTCTAAGTACGTGTGTTTGTTTCCATCTGGTGTCTTGAGATGTTTCCATTTGGGACAGCTTCATGTTGACTTCCTTGGACACATCATTACTCAGCCTCAGAGGAACATGAGTTTTCTCTATCATTGTAGCTCTCTCTCTCTCTCTCTCTCTCTCTCTCTCTCTCTCTCTCTCTCGTGTGTGTGTGTGTGTGTGTGTGTGTGTGTGTGTGTGTGTGTGTGTAAGAGAGGGAAAGAAGAGTAGTACATATGTGCATGCACTGTGCATTCAGGTGTAGAGGCCAGAGATCAATATGAAGTGACTTCTATCACTCTCCACTTTATCTTTTAAAGATTTATTGTGTGTTTGTTTTTAGCTCTTTGCATATACATATGTTTGTGGAGGGTCATGTACACATAAGTGCAGTTTGACTCTAAGGTGAAAAGAGCGAGTGAGGTACTCCAGAGCTGGGAAGTGAATTCTGGTCCTCTGCAAGAGTAGTTCATGCATTTAACTACTGAGCCATCTCTCACTTTCTGTACCTCATTTTTTGAGACAGGGTCTCTCGCTGAACCTGGAGGTCACTGATTAACTAGCCTGTCTGGGTAGAAGGCTCTGGGATTCCTGGAAATACAGTCACATCTACCACACAAGTGCTGAGGGTCTAAATCCTGTTCCTCACACTTATTCCACAAACACTTTCCTGACTGGTTGGTCTTCCCAGAGCATCTGTAGTTTTTTTGTTTGTTTTCCTAAGAGAAAACTGAGAAGAAGGAAAGCATAAGTTACTTAAATTAAGGTCTTAGAGACTGGAAAGATAGTTCAGTGGTTAAGAACACTTGCTGCTCTGCTGGAAGACCCAGGTTCAATTCCCAGCACCCACATAGCTCGCTGCCATCTGTAACTCTAGACCCAGGAGATTCAGGAGCCTTCTGGTCTCCATGGACACCAGGCATGCTCATAATGTACATACATAAAAGAATACCCATATACATAAAATAAACTTTATTAAATTAAGGTCTCAATCAAGTCAAGGAATTTTTAACTTTCTAAAACCAAAATTTTAGGAAAGCAAATTGTGAAGATTGTGAAGACTATTATGTATTTGTGTGGCATGCATATGTGCGTATGTATGCTTGCATATGTGTGCAGGTATGTGGCGGGGGCAGAAGTGGACACTGGGTGTTTTCTTTGATCATTCTAAACCTTATGTGCTCACAGGTTCAGTTGAGCTAGCTAGCCAGCTTGCCTCAGAGAACCCATGTCTCTGCCAAGAAAACACTGGGGGTTGTAGGTAGGCCACTATACCTGCTGGTCTTTACTTGGGTGCTGGCAATCCAGACTTCAGTTCCTATCTGTGCATGGCAAATATTTCCCACTGAGCCATCTCCTGACCCTCAAGGCTATTTTTGATTTTGGCATACCATAGACATTTCCTAAACAAAGACCAGGGGATGTTGAGGGAGTTTGATCTTTCCTGAATCCCATCTACTATACCCATAATTATCTGTGGCTTTAGTCTACAGATCCTTGTGTTATTTACATTTCTTTCTGAGTGCAGGCCTCACTACATAGCCCAAGCCAGCCCTGAGCTTACAATCTTTCCACCCCTGCTTCCTAAACTGTGGATGGTCATGCTTGGCTCATTCTAGGCTTTAGTGATTGTTCTCTATTTGCATTTTCTTTCCTTCCCTCCACGTTTTGTGTAGGTTGGGTTAGTCTTGCTGACTGGCATGTGCTGACATTAATAATTCCTTTGTAGAGTTCTTACTTTTTTTGGGGGGGGGTGGGATACAAGGTCGCATGTACCATTAAACTGGATATGTAGAGAGGCTAGCCTTGAACTCCTGGTCCTAACTGTGACTTTGTCCTGAGTATCTCTGACTCTCTCAGTGACCTCACTTCTCATGCTGCATGTCCATCCTGCTCCTTCCTGTGGCTTCCACTTGTCCAGTGAAGTATATGGCATCTCTGTCAGTTTTCCACATCTCCTGCAAGACTCCTCAGTTTAGTGACTATGGCCATTGCACAGACTGTTACTATTAATAGTGGGGTCACCCCAGAGTCCACTCCTTTTGGCCATTTCAGATTCCGTCTTGGTTTCTTTGTCTTTGTTAGGGTTGGACCCAAGAGTTTTCTTTTTATTGTGTATATATATGAATATATGGGTGGATTTTTGTTTGTTTGTTTGTTTTGGTTTATTTGTTTTGAGATAGGGTCTCGCTATGTAGCCCTAGCTGGCCAAAAAACTCATAGAGATCCACCTGCCTCTGCCTCCCAAATGCTAGGATTAGAGGTGGTTACCGCTATGCCCAGCAATATTTCCAGCTTCATATAGCCCAGGGGCCTGGCTTCAAACTCACTATGTAACTTAGGATAACTTTAAATGACTAATTCTCCTGTCTCTACCTAAATGCCACACCTGGTTTATGTGCTACTGCGGATGGAACTCAGGGTTTTGTGCATATGGTAGGCTCTACCACCTGAACTACCACCTTGATTCCTGAGGTTCCTTCTTGATTATCAATATTAACAGTATTTACCCGCTTCACTGGGGGGAGGGGTGGCAGGAAGTGGGTGGTTTTTCTCTGTTTTTCTTCTCTGCCAGTGGACACAACCACAAACTCCCTGAAGGCTATGTGAGCAAGAATGGGTAGGAACATAACCCTCTGTACCAGACCCTAATTCCTCACAGCAGCCCACATGTGTGCATCCAGCATACTGCAGATCAAAGCGTGCTTGCAGTGGGCTCGGCAGCAGGACTTCCCTTCCTGTACTCTGGCCTGGTCACTCTTCTGTGGGAAGGGAAGGACTCATGTTCAAAGCTCTGTTCCTTTGTGCGTCTGTGTCCTTCTCTTCCTTGTGATATCCTCAACTTCAGCCATGGTAGCTTCAGAGTCTGCAGATGCACTAACTCCTGTCACACACCTTCTCACCGGAGCTGTGCCTCACCCTCAGACTCTGCTCTTGAGATGGCCACACTGTCACAGAGCAGCCGAAACTCAAGGACCCTGCCCCTTCTGTTGACCTCTAACTTCCATTGCAGGCCTGAAGAGTCATCCTTCTTGTTCCTGGAGCTCAGATTGCCCCTCGGAAGTTTTCCTTTAATGGCACCTTCAGGTTGGGGGTGAGAGGGTAGGGCTCTTCAAAGACAAAACGCACATTGGCATCATAGCCAAGTCAGGTCTGGTGTGTGACATCCTCGTGTGTAGAGCATTGCCTAGTCCTACGAAGCACCCATTGTTGGCACCTCTAGCACCTTCTGAGCCTAGCAGATACACCCCACTCCCTCCTCCCACAGGTCAACACCACAAGCAGGTCTGAAGATGGCCAGGCCTGACTTGCTTTTTCCCTACCTCCCCTCTAGGTCCTGAGGTCTTCCATGCTAAGCAGCTCCTCTCTCCACATGTAATGGAGAAGAGGGACAAGGAAGGTGACATTCAGCCTTCAGCAGGCAGTGAGCATAGTTGAGGAGGTGAAGGTTGCCACTAGGGAGGTCCCCTGCCTACAAGGAACTGCTTTCCCTAAATTCGCCCATTTATTCCTGTGGTAAGACTGCAGGGGCAGCTTCCTGTCAGTGCATCCCAGGAAGACAGTCAGAACCTGGGTAGTTCCAGAAGGAGAGTAAGGTCAAAATAGCAAGATAGGGGAGCCGTTCCCTCTTCCCATTCAAGCCTAAGAGAGAGGATGAGGAGGAGATGGGGGACAAAGAGAGGGTGATTAGACACTAAGTTCCGTAGTTCCCCCGACTCAGTTCCCTAGAAGCCATCCCCCGTTTTGTCGTGAGCACTAAGCACCCACAGCACTGGGCACAGACTCTAGTGCTGACATAACCAGATCCCCAGGGCTCTGCAGGGTGGTTCCTGGAGGACACTAAGCATGTGTTTCTCCCCAGGGAAGCAGCTGCCCCTCTTAACTAGCCGACTACGCTTCTCCCAGGAAGAGAGGACGATTGTAAAACGAGGTAGTTTTTCCCTTCCCTGCCAGGCAGCCCAGAAGAGGTGGGGCTGGCATCTGGGCCTGCCATGGGTAGTGTAATGAGGATGGGCAGGGAGGACATTGACAGGGATACTAGTCTCCAGTGCCTGTAGTATGTACAACATCTGGGCACAGCTGGGTACCACCAATGAGGCTGGCCTGATAGCTGAGTGAGGACAGAGTAGGACAGTACATACAGTATTGCTGGGACAGCAAGGTGGGCAGTCATGAGCAGCCTCAGTTCTGAGGGTTCTGGGTCACAATAGGGGCCAATGGAGACAGATAATTTAAAGGGGATCCCAAGCCACTGCTGCAAGTAAAATTCACACTTGAGATCCAACTGGGGAGGACCAGATCTGTGCTTCAGACTTATCCTGGAGGTGTTCATGGAGGGTGGGAGAGAGAATGGAGGCCCACCCCATTTTGTGCCCTGTTATACCCTGCTATGCCGATCCCAGCTTGTGCCTCACCAAGCCCTCCCAGCCTTGGTCCTCTCCCCAACGCCTGCAATGAGTACACTCAAACCTCTGTACCATCCCTTCCTATGCTCCAAACTCACATTCCTCCTCCTGCTTCTCCAGCCATCAAAGAGTCATCACAGAAAAATGACGTCTGCATCACCCCAGGCTGTGTGCTGGCAGGTGAGCCCCACCCCTAGGGTGGCCACAGTGCTGTTGGGGGGTGGTGGTGTCTGAAGCCAAGCTGAGCAGCCCTGTAGGCTGAGGTTGGCTCCCACTTCAGGTCTCCCATGTTGTTGAGACCCAAGAGTTTTTTAATCTATATTTATAGAAAACAAAGTCAAAGGATACCATTTTATTTCACATTTTCTCACACTTTGTCTTAAAATTGGGTGCCACAGACTGCCCTCTGCAGGAAACAAAAACAAAGTTTTGTAGGGGAGAAAGTGAAACAGGTTTTTGTGCCTGAGTACGTCTTGGAGAACCATGGCGATGCTTGCTTTGAAATCTTCAGCTGTGAGAGCCCCAGACCAGACAGTTCCTGGGCAGAGTCAGCAAAGCCACTGAGCCCTATAGTTCAAGCCCCTGTCACCAACATGCTCTGGATCCTAGGACACAGCTGTTTGTTCTGATAAGAAATAAACCTCAAAGCAATAGACAGGGTAGGAGAACATTTTATCCTCCAAAGGGCAGAGTATTTGCCTGAGGAATGAGAGGCCACTGGGGCTACATGAAGCAGGAGGCCGGGGGCCTGATGCCAGTTTAGAGGTACCTGATGCCAGTATCAGGTACCAGGAGAAAGAGAACAGGAGAGTTGAAGATTCTGTGGCTCTTAAGAGACAGTGCTGGTCCTTGGAACCACTTGGGTAATTCTTCCAGTATTCCTAGCCTCCCCATGAGTCAGGGAGAGTGATTAACTTGCCTAGCAAGTTAATAGTTAATATTAAATCTCAAACTGCCCCAAAAAGGAGTAACATTGTCTCTTAGACTCAGAGACAATGTCAAAATGTTCACATCTCAGAATCTCCTCACTCCTCTCTCCACCCTCGCCCTCCCAAATAAACAGCTGCCAGAATCCTCCAGAACATGGACACATCCAAGAAGCCCTGTAACAACTTCTACCAGTATGCTTGCGGAGGCTGGCTGCAGCGTCATGTGATTCCAGAGACCAACTCCCGATACAGCGTCTTTGACATTCTCCGGGATGAGCTGGAAGTCATCCTCAAAGGTAAAGGGAGGCCACCACCTGGGAGCATAGAGGTGTCACTGAGCCTTGTGGGGGTTCCTGTCCAACATCTAGGTAACAGGGTCAGTGGAGACACTATTGCCTAGGATTTGGGGTGGGCTGTGACTGTGGTATGCCTATGTGCAGCCTGATGATGCTAGCCCAAGCCAGAAGGGGCCAAGGGCCACAGTAGACATGAGCAGTTGACCTGAAGCCCCAGCAGTCCCCTCCATCTCCACTAAGTTCTCTCCTCTTCCCACAGGGGTGCTGGAGGATTCCACTGTCAAAGACCGGCCAGCTATAGAGAAAGCCAAGATACTGTATCGCTCCTGCATGAATGAAAGTGAGTAGGCCTCAGTCAGCTCCAGCAGCACATTCCACAAAGCACCATGGCGTGGCAGTGAGCATCATGCAGGGCACATACAAAGTATCTGTGTGCTGTGCCTCACATGGCCTGGCTAATTACCAGCTGCCCTGTGCTTTGGACTTTGTAACCCTAGCCTGCAGATACACTGTCCACAGGCACTGCTCCTGACTGTTGAACTGCAGGAGTGGGGCCAGCTGTTTTTCCTGGGCATCTCCTAGAAGTTTAAGATTAATTCGTGCATACCAACCATAGGACTCAGTGTGACTGTGGTTTTATGAGATTATCCCCATTAAAACCCCTACTGGGGCATGGCCAAGGCTATCTTATCTCCACAAATCATGTGGCCAATACCCACAAGGCACAGACAACTTCCTCTGGATTCTCACATTTACTTAATTTTTTGCCTGAAAGGCTGGGTATTCAAGGCAGGATGACAGCAGTATGTGAACAGAACCCTCAGTCCCTTCCTTAGCTTCCAACCAACTAGCCACAGTCGCAGCACATCAGCTACACAGAACCCTGCTCCATTTGACTGAAGCAGCTAGGACTTTATTTATAACTACCAGCTTCTCTAATTTTGTCCCTACTTCCAAATTAAGCCCAAACAGAGAAAGCTAGATATGGCACTGTCCAACCCATGAGATGCCTCCTCTTATCACACACCCATGACATCTTAAGGCTGGTACAGTGCCCTCCATCAGACTCATCTGTCACCTCCCTCCCACTGAACCATTGTCCTTTCTCTGTGGCCCCACAGCTCTGTCACATACAGTGACATGGACATCAGCCCCTCCTTGTTGCCAGCTCTGAAGTACTGTCCCTGTCATCTGAGGGTCCTCCTCTGTATCTACAGTCACTTCTGGATATGCCTTTTCCACTTAGTCTTTGAAGTTTTCCCAAGTTTTCTAAGAAGGACGCTTCTCTGGGCTTTAGCCCAAGCCTTTAGATGGCCATTATGCCACAGACGCAATGCACACGGCCCCTGCATGACCCCACTCCTGCCCAAACGCCTTCTGTCTCCGGGGCTCCCTCCTGGCCACAGCTCCTTTTCTAGGCTTGTTCTCCTGCTACCAGCTAAAAGTCCTTATCCTCCTTGACCCCAAGGAACTAACTGTGTGCTTCACCAGCAACCCTCGAGCTAAAGCTGAGTCCGTGAAACAGTATGTTCTGGGCATGTGCCATGGCACCTGAGCTACCGGAGTCTGAGTAAGCATCTGTTCCTTCTCTCCTCAGGTGTGATAGAGAAGCGAGATTCTAAGCCCCTGCTGAACATCTTAGATGTGGTAGGAGGCTGGCCCGTGGCCATGGACAAGTGGACTGAGACCATGGGTAAGTACAGACTTAAACCTCACAGCTGCTCACAGGCTAGTTAGCTACCTGCTCTTAGGAGGACCCAAGAGGCTCATTCTTCCCAGAGACAATTTAGGGTTCCCAGAGCTGGCTTAGGCTCCACACTGGGAAGTCAGTGACATCTGTGATGGGTGCTCACTGTGACTGGTCCCCTGAAGCTCTGCATTGGGGTATCCCTCCTAGTGTCCTAGACATCAGTCTTCACATCCCTTTTCAGCCCTCAGACTGGCCCACCTCTGACTTGGGGACAGGAATAATGCCTAGAATAGGGCATCTCCCACCAACACATGGTGATTCCCTCAGTCACTATTTCCCTATAGACCTTTGAAGAACAGTCCCTAAAGCCTCTTTGGAGAATGGTCCATCAGTGGGTTCACTATCTGAGTATAGGCAGGGCTCCCTATAGCCCCGGAGTGCTGTGCATCTGGAGAGGGGCTAGCTGGTCTCCAGCATGGGTCCTGACTCCTCAGGCCCCAAGTGGGAGCTGGAACGGCAGCTGGCTGTGTTGAACTCGCAGTTCAATAGGCGTGTCCTCATTGACCTCTTCATCTGGAATGATGACCAGAACTCCAGCCGGCATGTCATCTATGTATGTAACACTCTCAGTGGGTAGGGTGTAGATCAGGGTCAGCAAGGTCCCTGAGCCTAACTCTGGGGGCAGAGGGGGCAGATGATAGGGTGGTGGCTGGGGGGAAATCTATGAGCCCAATATCTGTGTTTTCTGTCCACAGCTTAGTCTGCAATGTGAATTGTGCTAAGCAGAGCTCCCATGGGGCCTCACGGCCCCTGCTATGTTCTGAGAAGCTGGCCCTGTACTTAGCCTGCCTCTTACCTGTAGTTAGGTCTTTGGCACCTGGGCAGGAAGCCTCCAGGAGTCATAGCTTGGGGGGCAGGGTGAGAGAAGCACACACAGATGCCACTTTGGGCAGACTGTGTCCCTACTGTGGGGACTTGTGCCCCCACGCAGCCCCTCTCTGTCAGGGAAAGGCTTGGGTTTGAAAGTATCTTCCTTCCATGGGGAGCCAGTGTTCCACCAGGCACAGTCCTGGGGGCAGGAGACTGCTACCCACCTCAGCCAGGCTCCAGGTATTCTCTACCACCCATCAGAACTCACACCCTCTGTATTTTCAGATAGACCAGCCCACCTTGGGCATGCCATCCCGGGAATACTATTTCAACAAAGGCAGCAACCACAAGGTAAGCAAGGAGCCCCAAGGCCCATGCCAGATGCGGTTCCTTTCTGTTATCCTGGCCCCCACTGGGGCTCAGCACTTCTGTTTGCCCATTAGCTTGCTTCCCACAGCCAGCCTCTGTAAGCACTTGGTGGGGATGTAGCCAGGCACTGAGCACTGGGCACACAAACACAAACTCCCAGTTTCCACACTGTGAGCCCTGAGGTGAGTGAGCTCATCTGGACAGGCAGTCCATTCAGCTTGACTCACCCATGCAGAACCAGGCTCAGTGTTTGAGAGGTGGGCAGAGGCTCTGAGCCTGCTCTGTGGAGTCTGTTCCTGTATCTGTAGAGAGAAGTCAACTGTGGAAGAGCCCAGGATGGCTAGGATAGAAAGAAGAGTTGGGGTAGCCAGAAAGAAGGCAAGGAGATTTGGCCAGGAACAGGGCAGGAGGCAGGAAGTACTAGTGGGCACTGAGCTGCCTGGGATTCAACAGATGGGTAGAACCAGAAGGAAGGATGGTAGCAGAATACAGAAAATTGGGATCTGGAGCACCCCAAAAGCTCACGTGTCCCCCAGACCAAACTAGCGGCTGTCAGAGCCAGGGACAGAGGATAGAGCCATCTGCAGCTAGAGTGAGGAAAAACCCTTCCAAGAATGGGTGCCAGGAAGGATGTCCAGCTGAATGGGACACATCTCCAGCTAGTTTCCCACCCCATGGCCCTGGCTGGGGCAGTCCACTTCACCCTGGTACCAATGGCTGAAGAGTTACTGAGCACCTATGGAGGCCAACTTGATACTGTGCAGCCCTGAAAAACTGTCCCCACCACAGAGGCCTGGGCATGGGTCCTTAAGTGAAAAAAAGTTGGGACCAGAGCTTGGTCCTGAACTGTTTGGTATGGTCAGGGAATGTGACTCCATACCAAGGTTAGAGAGTAGATCCAGACCACAGAACACAAAGACCGTCACGCAGGCTTGTTCCTAGGGTGGGATCAAGATGGCCATGACAGCTGGGTGTGGTGTGGCCAGTCTCCATGCTTCATTCTGTGCTGGACCCTGTTGGGGAGGCTAGAGGGGCAAGTTTCCAGGGGCCACACCATGTCACACACCACCCCCACCCCACAGAGTGCTGCATGGTGGCCAAGGTGGCCAAAGCCGCCCAGGTCCATCCATCGTCCTTTGGCCCAGGTGCGGGAAGCCTACCTGCAGTTCATGACGTCAGTGGCCACCATGCTGAGAAAAGACTTGAATCTGCCCAAGGACAACACTCTGGTACAGAAGGACATGGCGCAGGTGCTGGAGCTGGAGGCACATCTGGCCAATGTGAGGCAAGGCTGTGCTGGGAGGTTTGGGCTAGGTGCCAAGTGCCATACCATGTGACCCCTAGTGTCCACACAGGCCACGGCCCCCCAGGAAGACAGGCATGATGTCACCGCCCTATACCACAGGATGGACCTGGAAGAGCTGCAGGACAGATTTGATCTGAAGGTGAGACCCAGGCACCCACCCAGGAAGTAGCACTGGCCTAGCCCCAGCCCACCTCGGTTCTCACTGCCCACACAGATATTCCTGCCTTAAAGGGACCCAGGCAGATAATGCCCTTGAATGAGCACAGTGAAAAAAAATTCAGGGGGACATCCATTGTTGCCCTGTAACAGGCCTCCTCTGTAGGGCAGGCCATGTTAGAGAGAAGGCGTGGGCGGGACAGGGTTCATGACACAGGAAGGAGAGACAAGGCCCAGGTGTCAGAAGCAGGTGATTGGGCCTTCAGCCCCTTCCTCAGTATAGGACCAGTCATATAAATAAGCACCGGGATTGATGGCTCTGCACAAAGATAACACAGGTGAACCCTGAGAGCCCTCCCTTCAGCTCATGTGTCACATGTCCCTAGATGTGAAGGTCATGGCTGCAGAGATTGTTCAGCAATTAAGGGGTGGAACTTTCAGAGGACCAGAGTTCAGTTCCCAGCACACATATCAGGCAGCTAGCTCACTATCAGCTGTAACTCCGGCTCCAGGAATCCAATGCTCTCTTCTGGGCACCCACAAACACACATACATCACACACACACACACACACAGAGAGAGAGAGAGAGAGAGAGAGAGAGAGAGAGAGAGAGAGAGAGAGAAGAAAATTTAAAATAAACCTTTAATTAAACAGTTAAGTTGAAGCTTGGCATGGTGGTGTGCACCTTTAATTTCAGCACTTGGGAGGCAAAGGCAGGTGGATCTCTGAGTTTGAGGCCAGCCTGATCTACAAAGTGAGTTCCAGGACAGCTAGGGATATGCACTGAGAAATCTTGTCTTGAAAAACAAAACAAAACAACAACAACAAAAAACCCACACATTGAGTAAGTTCAAGAGCATTCTTGGATACATAAGAAGCTCAAGGCCAACCTGATTAGATACTTGGCCTCAAAACATTTCTTCCAAAGTAAATAAAGTACATCATTGAGCCTAAGAACAAAAATTACTATGGGCCAGTAGTGTGGTGGTAGAGCACGGCTTTTGCATGTATGAGGCTTATATTCTATTCTCAGCATAAATACAAAAGATAAGCAAAATAAATAACTACCCAGATTATGTAGCATATAAGACCATCATATTTTCTACTTTATTTCTGCTAAATTGTGTTTGTCCAGTAATTTTTCCAACTACACTTAATTTTCAGATATTTTGTGTAGACTCTTAGCAATTTCACAGCCCACAGGCTCTGGGGAAACTGCACACTTTGTCCTGATTATTATCAGTCTTTTCTCACCTGTTTCTCAAATATTCTTCACTGGGAGCTGAGTTTTTAGCTGCACAAGGGTCACCCACCTCTCTCTCCTCCCCACTTCTCTCTCTACAGGGGTTTAACTGGACTCTCTTCATACAAAGTGTGCTGTCCTCTGTTCATGTTGATCTATTACCAGATGAGGAGGTGGTGGTCTATGGTATCCCCTACCTGGAGAACCTGGAGGACATCATTGACATTTACTCAGCACGGTGAGGCCAGGGGTGGGGGTTTTCCGCAGCAACCCCACAACACACACATATACACACACACACACACACCCCACAACACACACACATACACACACATATACACACACATACACACACATATACACACACACATATACACACACCCCACAACACACACCCATACATAACACACATATACACACACCCCACAACACACACACACATATACACACACAACACACACACATATACACACATACACCACAACACACACACTCCACAACACACATACACACACACATGCACACACCCCACAACACACACACTCATGCACACACACATATAAACACACACCCCACAACACACACATATACACACACCCCACAACACATACATACACATACCTACACACACATACACACACATACACACACACCCCACAACACACACACATACACACACCCCCCACAACATGCACACATACACACACATACACACCCACATACACATACACACACATACACACACACAGACATACACACACACATACATACACAAACACACACATACACATTCCTGCTTTCAGGAGAGGACACCACCAAGTGCTTCTCAGACATGAGGGACACGGAGGTTCAATTTTGGCGTTAGTGGTGCCTCACCCTACTGACATAAATTCTATCAAGCACGAGGAATAAACAAGCTAATTCTTAGAGAATCTAGAACCCTGCTGGGTGTATCTCCTCCCTTGGCAGATAGCCACTCACCTGTCCCATTTCACCTCTGCTTCCTCTAGGACCATGCAGAACTACCTGGTTTGGCGCCTGGTGCTAGATCGCATCAGCAGCCTGAGCCAGAGATTCAAAGATGCCAGGGTGAAATATCGCAAGGTGAGTGCATCATTCATTCCTCTCATGATGCTGAGCATAAACTGTGGGCCATACAGTCATCACTGGGGCCTGAGACAAGGACCTGGCAGACAAGGCCCCTGCCTGCCCTCTTGGGAAAATCAAAGTCAGAAGCCAACAAAGCAGAAGCCTGGACTGTTGGAAACCAAGTGTGACCAGAGGAGAGAACGGCAGAGTAGGGGGTTGCTTGATCAAGGTTACTTTGGCTTTCAAGACATAAAGAGACTAAGAAAAGCTTTGGGTAGTGTCCAGGCAGACCACCAGGTCCAGAGGTGAGGACAGAGTGTGAGTAGGACCCTAGCTTTTCCAAAGTAAAGACAAGCCTCCTAAAACAACACAGTGATCTCATATCCATGGGCAGCATCTCATCTGAGTCATCTTGTGTCCCCCTTTGGGTACCCGGAAGCCCGTGGTGGGAGGATCTGCCTGCCTCACGAGCCCAGGGCCCCATACATGACCTTGGAAAGTTAAGCATTGACACATGGGATGGAATGAGTGAGTGAGTGAATGGAAAAACACCCCAGGCGCTGTACGGCACAACTGTGGAAGAGGTTCGCTGGCGGGAGTGTGTCAGCTACGTCAACAGCAACATGGAGAGTGCCGTGGGCTCCCTCTACATCAAGCAGGCTTTCTCCAAGGACAGCAAGGACATGGTATGTAACCTTGACATAACCTTGAGTTCAAGTGGGCACTGTCTGTGAGAGATCTCAAGCTCACCCTAGGACAGGCTCCTGCCAAGGATACCAACCCCATCACTACCACCTCACCCATTCAACCCCTATTCCCTCCTTCAACTCAGTGACTCCTAGAGGGACAGATATTAATACCAGTGACCATCAGAACAGGGGAAGGCCAAGAGAAACCATGCCTCCATGTACTTCTGATGAGCTCTAGCTCTAGGCCCTGTTAGGCCCCTGGGAAAAGCACAGATTATGAGTTCTGAGCCTAGGGCAAGCAAGTCTCCAACCCACCTGTGAGGCTTCATCTCTGAACCAGATTAGTCAGTCCACATCAATGCCACACCTCTTCCAGGAGGTCAGGTGCAGGGCATCACTGGCCTCATCCTGAAGGTGTCCTAAATGAAGCCTGGAATGCTGGTCATGGCCCCTAGAACAGCCTAGTACATGAGGATATGCATCCCGCAGGTCAAAGAGCTGATTGACAAGGTAAGATCCGTGTTTGTGGATACCCTGGACGAACTGAATTGGATGGATGAGGAATCTAAGAAGAAGGCCCAGGAAAAGGTGGGTGAGCCACAGCCTGTGTGACAGGAGCCCCAGTGACAGGGAAGCTGCCTGGGAAATGCTCAGAAAACCGGAGGGGGCTGGATGGTCTGAGGCTGGGACCTACCCAAGCTCCGCTGGGCCCCAGTGACAAAGCATGCCACTTGACTCTGAGCCCCACCTATGTGTCTGGTTCTGGAAGTTGATGGAGAGAACATGTCTGTTACTCTCTTACCCACAACACAGGGAATAGAGCTAGCACGTGGGACTAGGGTCCTCCCATGGTGGATGACCCTAACTGTCCCCTCCTCTGTTCAGGCAATGAACATCCGAGAACAGATCGGCTACCCTGACTATATCTTGGAAGAACACAATAAGCACCTGGATGAGGAATACTCCAGTGTGAGTACCCTTCAGTGATCTCCCTGACCCCTCCCAAGCCTCCTGCCTGCCCAGAACCACCCTTGGGGAAGAGGTACTCCATGTCAGGCATCCTTCTCTTGTCTTAGTTGGTCACTCGGCCACAATTCTACACCCTGGAGAGGCTCTAATCTCACTCTGCTGACAGATAGACAAACTGAGGTCCAGAGAAACTGAACTTTCTGAAAATTACATACATGCTTAGAACCACCGTACCCTCCCCCACTTATCATGGCATAGTGACCAGCTAGTGTACTATCCTAAACCAATCCCCGGGGTCTGGTTCCAGGAGCCTGAGGGCTACATACCAGCTGACTTGTGGGTTTTTTTTTTTAATTTTAAAGTTTTATTCTTTTTTTTTTTTTTACTTTATTTATTTATTTATTTGCCTTGGTGTTTGCCTGGAACTGGAACTACAGACAGTTGTTAGCTGCCATGTGGGTGCTGGGAATCGAACCCGGGTCCTCTGGAAGAGCAGACGATGCTCTTAACCGCTGAGCCATCTCTCCAGCCCCGACTTGTGGGTTTTGAGTCCCTTCCTGAACCCCCAGTCTTTTCTCTAACATTCTTGAGGACTCAGCCTGAGTACCAGTCATGTCAAGATTTTTTCCTTTCATAGTTGACTTTTTCAGAGGACCTGTATTTTGAGAATGGGCTTCAGAACCTCAAGGCCAGTGCCCAGAGGAGCCTCAAGAAGCTTCGGGAAAAAGTGGACCAGAACCTGTAAGTGGAGGCTGCAAGGCTAGCCTGGCATGCAGAACTTATCAACCAACTAGGGGTGGCTACATGAGTCTGGCCTGATGCCAGCTACAGAGGACATCAGACCTAAGCCCTTACATTCCTGAACACCCTCTGTTGTGGGGGCCTCAGAGAGAAACCAGACCCAGGGGATTGGTTTAGGACAGTACACTAGCTGGTCACTATGCCATGGACCTCTTCAGGGCAGGATCTGGTCAGCCAGGGCAGAAGAACCATAGGGAGGGTCCTGACAGATGTGAACTCCAAATGACCAGTGTATTTACCACAGCTGGATCATCGGGGCTGCAGTGGTCAATGCGTTCTACTCCCCAAACAGAAACCAGATTGGTAAGCCCATCTTGCCTCCCTAGTGCCAGAGTACAGCCCCTCACCCTTGCTCAGGAAACTCCCAGTCTAATCTCAGAAAGGAGAGTGGGTTCCAGTCTGTTCCATGTTGCCCTATGGCCCACCTCAAGGGTCAAAGGTTGGAATGGATACAGAAGAACCATCAGAGAATGTTTTTGAGAAGGCAGCAGTGGGTGGAGAGAACTGGGCATGGATCGTCAACCTAGTGCTCCCACATTAGCCTCTGGAGTTTCCTTGTCTGTAAATTGGACAGGGGTCCTAACTCTCCTCCCCTAGGCAGCAGCATTAGATGGCAGGCCCAGTAGAGGTACCCACCTGAGCCTGGCACACAGAAGTACCCACTCACAGATCCTCTGTCACTCTTTCGGAAACAGTGTTTCCTGCTGGTATTCTTCAGCCACCCTTCTTCAGCAAGGAGCAACCACAGGCCTTGAACTTTGGGGGCATCGGGATGGTGATCGGGCACGAGATCACACACGGCTTTGATGACAATGGTAAAGGGGTCTATGGGAATGCCCCATCACAGACACACACACCTCTACTGAGCAGCCTAGAATCATCCATTCAATCTCTCAATAGATTAGTTGGACAGGGGCCTTGCCTGGTCTCTATCCCTGGAAGGGCTGCCATGTTTGACTCTTAGGGGTTGACATCATCTATGATGTCTCAGCCAGTTTTTCCATGTGGCTCATCCAGGGGGTTCATGAGGGTAGCCTAGTGCCCCCTTACCTAGGTTTAGATCAGCTGAATTTGAGACTCCTGATCCTAACTTCAAGGGCAAGGATGGGGTGGCATGGAAGCTGTCCTGAGCAGCCCCTCAACATGGTGCTGTGTACTTGGAACCCCTGAACTCTAGCTGCTGGACAAAGTGCCTAAACATACAAGCACTGAACTGGCCTTTCTAGAGGGTGAAGGGGGGCAGTGAAAGCAGGGCCTCAGGGGTCGGTGTGCATGCTCTCTGCTGCCTCACAGGTCGGAACTTTGACAAGGATGGCAATATGCTAGACTGGTGGAGTAACTTCTCTGCCCAGCACTTCCGGGAACAGTCAGAGTGCATGATCTATCAGTATGGCAACTTTTCTTGGGACCTGGCCGACAACCAGA
This sequence comes from Sigmodon hispidus, assembly GCA_004025045.1. NCBI lineage: Eukaryota > Metazoa > Chordata > Mammalia > Rodentia > Cricetidae > Sigmodon > Sigmodon hispidus. Next base: position 42,772 of record PVIH01013392.1, read on the forward strand.
ACGTAAGCATATCACCAGTACTGCAGTGACCCTGCACTTGCACCCAGCCCTATAGGACCAGAGGGGGCCAAGGCCAGGCTGCCCCTCCCCCATCTTGTCTCTTTTTTGCAGGTGAATGGATTCAGCACCCTTGGGGAGAACATCGCTGACAATGGCGGTGTGCGACAGGCATACAAGGTGGGCCCTAGCAGAGCCCTCAGAGGGGGTGGGGTCTCCATTTGGACTGTGGAGCAAGCCAAATCTCATGGCTGTATACTTGACATCTCACCCATTTCCCACATGAAATAGTGTAGGAACCATTTTTGTCTCTTAATGAGTAAACAGGGTAGCAACAACATGACCATGGGCCTCAGCAACCCACATCTACGCCTTGGGAAGAGAACACTGGTCCCATGGAGCTCTATTGGGTAGGCCTTTAGAAGGCTACAGAATTATCTGGCTTGTACACAGCAGCCCTAAGCTGGAGAGGTAGGGTACCCATCTAGGGAAGGTCCTGGAACCAGATGATTCTGCATGGGACTCTCTGGAAGCCTGGCTGGACTGAGCCCCAATTTGGTGCTTACAGGCTTACCTACAGTGGCTGGGTGAAGGCGGCAAGGATCAGCGGCTGCCAGGACTGAACCTGACCTATACCCAGCTCTTCTTTGTCAACTATGCCCAGGTAATGCCTAGTCCTGGTCCCCACCCTCACAGCTTTGGAGGGCCCACTTGAGGGTACATCCAAGGCCACCATGAGCTTGCCACACTCCAAAACTACAGTGAAGCTGGTGATTGGGAACCGGCTGGGGTGGAGGCAGCAGATGTGGAAGGAAAGAAGGAAGGTATCTGTTGGTCTCTACTGCAGAGGGTGCTACTCCAGCCCTCAGGCCAGTAACCAAACCACTCATGCATCCCTAGGTGTGGTGTGGATCCTACAGGCCTGAGTTTGCCATCCAATCCATCAAGACTGATGTCCACAGTCCTCTTAAGTACAGGTAAGTGAACAGTCCCCAAGTAAGCACTCCCACCCTGTCCTGGCCCCTCCCCACATCTCAAACCTCCTTGCTGGTCCACAGGGTGCTGGGCTCACTACAGAACCTGGCTGCCTTCTCTGAGGCATTCCACTGCCCACGAGGCAGCCCCATGCGCCCCAAGAAGCGATGTCGCATCTGGTAGCCAAGGCTGAAGTATGCTGCAGCCCACGCCCACCCGCCACCCAAAGGTGCAGCTGGCAGAGATGTGCAAGTCCTTGCCTGACAGTCACTGGAGCCACCAGCCAGCCCTCCGACCTGGCCTAGAGTGCAGCCGCCCGCCCACACCTAGGATGAGTGGTGCCTGGTCCTGCGTCCCTTCAGGCCAGCGAGGACCAGCAGCCCTGTAGGAGCTGTAAACTGTCTTACACCCTCTCCATAGCGAGTGGCTAAATGTCCTCGAGCTTCAGACTTGAGCTAAGTAAATGCTTCAAAGAAGTCTTTGTTTTGCTCATACAGGAACCAGGTGCATGGTCATGGGAAAGCAGCTGGGTAGACTGTGGCCAGGGGAGAATGGGCTCCTGACCAGCCTCCCAGAACCTGGTGTTAAAAACCCTGAAGAGACCAGGATGCCCCTAGAATCACCCTACAGTTGAGTGGATTGGGCTTCCAGGATTGAAGCTGACCTACGTCCTGGTGACTTATGTCAGTACCTGGCAGAGGGACCTCAAGACATGGGGAGCAACAAGTGGAATCTAGAAGCCAGAGATGGTCTAGATTGCAAAGGGGGCATCACCTGCTATTTACAAGATAGTCCCTGGATAGAGGACATCAAGGTGGACACTGCAGTCACCCTGGCTTGGTCTTGGAAAGTGCTAAGCGGGTCATCAGGGCCCATCTAGAGAGAAGATCCCTTGAGAAAGGGAGACCTGAAATGGTAACAGGTCTGGAGTTCTGCTTGGACCTTAGGACCCTGGGAAAATAGACATGCTCAGCCAGACCCAGGCTTCCGGGACAGCACTAGCCACTCAGATCAGGAAAGGGTTTCCAGCTCTGGAAAGGGTTCCTCAGTCTTCATTGGACACCTCTTCCCTGAGCCCAATTAGCCTCGAACCTCCAGCACAGACACAAGCAGACACCTGCCTTCCCATCCCCACAACTGGGCTCTATTGGGGGCTGGGGCCGGAGGCCTACCAACTCTCCTCTCCACACCCTCCATGTTAGGTAACCATGGAAGGAAATGATACTGTTGTCCCCAGGGTCCCAGAACCAAAGCTTGAAGTCTGTCCTCTGGGAAGATTACACTTCGACACTCCTCCTGCCTGGAGGGGCCAGCAGCGTGGTAGGAATCACAGAGGATACAAAGTGTGGAAGCAGGGACTTACTGCCCAGAACCTGCATTTTAATAGCTCATTGCTGTTCAAGGATGAGAGATGAGACAATGTCCAGTGTCCTGTCCCAATGGCTCCAGTGATCCTTTCTACTCCAAACATATCCAAGGTTGCAGACACTTTCAAGTCCTCAGAGGCCAGGCATCACCTCCCACACACCTCTTCATCACACTGTAGGGGCAACAGAGGTCATGTCAGTCTGACCACACTCCTCAGAGGCCAAGAACAATGGTGCCCACTCACCATGCATTGCTCCCTTCCACCTGGAGCACAGGAGGTAGAGCCACACAAAGACCTGATAGAGACACCTAGGACATAGCCTAGCCTTCCTCAACCCACAGCCTTCCCTCTGTCCTGCTCTGCCTGCCCACAGGCCTCACTGCTCTTCCATCTCTTTCAGCCTATTCCGCTCTACAAGTAATCATAAGAGACAGATCTACATCCCAAGGCTGACAACACACAGACAACTATGTAAATCCCAAGTGGCTGTAGCTCAGTTCCTGGACATGCCAAGCATTGTTCCCCAAGGCCTTTACTCACCTGGGGTGGCTTGCTGGAGCAAACCTCTGTAGAGATACCCAAGGTCTGCAGGATGTTCTCCTGGGGAACATAATCACCTGGGGACTTCTGGATGAAGTGTAGCAATACTCTGTCACCACCTGTAGCCACAGGCAGGCGGTCAAGTTTCTTGTGCCAGAAACAGAGAGGGTAATCCACTAACCAAGCCAAGCAGCTCAAACTTCTAACTCAGGTACCCAAAACATGGGGGAGGAGAGCTGTGAGGACACTGGGCCACCAAGATGGACAAGATGGAGCTCTATGACCCACCCTTGCTGACCACCAGCAGCCCTCCACTTTGCAGTAGGTCACCAGACAGGTTCCCCTGGATACCAGCAGCCTTAGCCTAGAACAAAAGGAACAGGACCCAGGTCAGTCCCATAGGAAAGTCCCCAGAGACTCCCACTGTGCTCTATCCTATATGATCTTGGCTACCACAGACCTTGGAGGCTACATCACGCACAGGTTTTCCCAGGGCAGCTGGCAGGATGCTTAAGCTGTTGTACCTACAAAGACACAGATTCTGGAAGAGTGTACAAGCACCCACACCTGCTCCCAGTGTCCCGCCCCACCCACTTATCTTACCAGGTGCTCAGATCTGCAACCAGCCTAACCAGGAGCATCTACTGAAGCATAGGGAGCCCCAGGCTGAATATGTCTAGTCTGAGGCACCGGGGAGGTGGTGGAATGTGGGGACTGAGCTCCAAGCTGGGTGTGTCCAGGGATCTGGCTCAGCTGGCACTGCCCACCATCAAGTCAGGCAGCTTGTGGCAACAGAGGACTGAAATGGGCCATGACTAAGGCACCAGGCCCCAAGGTCCCTCCTGTTTATGAAACTACATACACTGCTGAGGGTAGGCCTGGCTTGGACCAACATGAGAAGACCCTAAAGAAGAGGTAGCTGAAACTGCCCATGGCACCAGAGTCAGTTTCCATGGGACAAACTGAACAGAGCAGAAGGTGCATAATAGAGCAGTGGCCACTCTGTCCTCCTGTCCCTGGCTAGTCTCAATGCTCCCACACTGTCACACTTACCGCTTGAAGCCCAGCTCCTTATAGAACTGCTTGCTCTCATCAAGATAGAGTTCTAAAAAGGAAAACCACAGGTATGTGCCCTAGGCCTCCTACATATTACCATTTGTCCCCTCCACTTATGGTGTCCAACTCAACCCAACCAAGCCAAGAGGAGTAAGATAGGATTGAATGTCACTGGGACTTTGGCACTAGGTCTAGGCCCCAGCCAGTGCACAGGCTGGAGACAGGACAAGGGAGAGCTGGAAGTGCTGACACATGAATGTTTCTGCTGTCCCTGGAAAGGGTTGGCCAGGGCTTGGCGGTGAGGCCAGCAAAGGTTCGAGTCCGGGAAGAGTCGCACCTCCTGAGAAGTAGCCACCGTCCAGGAACTCCTGCAGGCCCAGCGCCTCAGGCCCCACGCCCACTAGGCGTACATCGTTTTGGTCTAGGGAGTCCTTGAGGTTGCTGAGGTCCTGGGCGATCCAACGGCACACCATGCAGCCGAAGCGGCGCAGACCGGCCACCACACAAGCTTTATCCTGCCAAAGGCTCCGCAGCTCCACAGCCTGAAGAATGGAGCTGTCAGGGGGCGTGGGCTTATCATCACCCCAGATTCTGCAGCCCCACAGGTCCCACAGCGTGCTGCTCCATGATTCGCATTCCCACTGCTTCTCCTGCTCTGAGCCACCAGCTGTACCCACGCCCAGCAAGGGAACCATGGGACCCCCCGCTCAGGACCTCCACTCTAGCGCACGTGAGTTGGTAGGACACCTGTGCCGGCCAAGCCTCACCTCTCCGGTCACTGCATGCTTCAAGACACACGCGCCCACACGACTAAGGTCCACTGCACTCATGGCTTCCTCGGTCCCCTTCTGCTCCCGGCCTCGGGCAGCAACAGTCGGTAATACTCAACCTCTTCGCCCAGAACGGGAGGGCAGCACTAGCCCCCCCAACGGAGGTTGGGATCTCTGGGCCACGCCCTTGTCCCTCCCCAGACTCCGCCCCGGATATCCCAGCACGTACGCACATTCTCCCCCGCCCCCCACCATCGCTGAAGATCCAATGTCTAAGTGGGAAAGAAACTGGGTTACTTAATTTGCATATGCATAAGCCCGTTAGCCAGTAGCATAGCAGAAAAAGTTCGACGGACTTCCGCCAGAGGTGCGCCTGTGCAGAATGCGTTTGTGTGGCTCTGCGCTAGTGTCAGGTGATTCCTGGATGTACTGCTGGGCGGTGGCATTGGAGTCAAGAGTGAAAGAAGTGAGCCGAACTCACAACTCACGTGTCACCAATGTGAGGAACAGCAAGGCAGCGGCACTTAATTACAAGAAAGGATTAGCCTTTTCAGAGCCTGGGTTTCTGCTTTCAATTCCCACTGTCCTCATTTTCGCGGAAATCTATTGACTTTCATCAGAAAATACCTTTCCTGCTGTGTTTGTGTCAGCTTTCAAACCATGAACTGAATTGTAAAACATCCCAAAGGAGATAAATGGAAACTCACAGCAGTGCACCCCCTTGGATGAGTGGAGGGTTCAGGGATCCGCCTGTCCTGAACTTGCCTCACTAAGCCCTATGACGCTTTCTAGCGCCAAGTTTAGGCCCTGATTGACTGGAGTTGGGTACTACTAAGGCAGCCTGACCAATCAGGCAGTAGGTCTTTTGCCCCTGGAACTGGCCCTATCCCCAAGCCCACAGACAGAGGCAGAGGCTAGGAAAAGAAGATGATCACCACACAGTACCCTAAAGTGATGAAGTTGAAGTCAGAAACCATGTCACTATGTCAAAAGGAACAGAGGTGAGGGTCTGGAGAGATGGCTCAGTGGCTAAGAGCACTAGTTGATCTTCCACAGGACCCAGTGTTTGGTTCCCAGCATCCCTACAGTGCCTTGCAAGCCTTTGTAACTCTAGTTCCAGGGCATTTGATACCCTCTTATGGCCTCATCGGGTACCAGGCACGCACAAAGTGCAAAACATATGCACTCAAAACACTGGAACATAAGTAGGGCTAGGGAGATAATCCAGCAGAGTGTCAGGCATCTGTAATCCTAAAGCTGGGGAAGCAAAGACATGAGTATCCCTGGGGCTCACTAGCCAGACTAGCTGAATCAGTGAGCTCTGTGTCCAGTAATAGACCTTATCTCAAGAAATAAGATGAAAAAAAAACTGAGGAAGACACTCCAATCAACCGCTAGCCTCCACCGGCTCACACAGGTGCACACATGGTGCATACACAGGTGCACACACATACATACAAAAGGAAAGAATTTTTAAAAAGCAGTGCCCGAGGAGGAGATGGTCTGTAGAGAAGGGCCACTGGTTCCAAGGGCACCACCAGAAGACAGCCAGAGATGGGGCTCCTCTGCCTGCTCTTCAGTGTTGAGGGGTACAGGAGCAGAGGGTCCCAGGAGGGTGGGAAGACATCTGAAGAAAGTGCTGTATGCTGAGCAAGAATATCCAGCAGGTCTAGTCCATGAGGCTTCTCACTCCCATCTACACAATGTGGCAGAACCCCACCTCCATCCTCATGGGATCCTAGATGGACCTGGGAATTAAAATGAGGTTTAAAAGATCAACAGGAGGAAAGCATTACAGAGTTTTTGCACCAAGTTTTATAGGATGGAAGTTCCTAACCTGAGGATATGAAGCCCTGAAAACACGAGGCCATTCCTGTGTTCTACACAGGACAGAGAATAATAATAAGCTGGGAGGATGTATATAACTTTTGTCTAAGTTGTTTGAACAGGATATCCTCAGAATTCTATAAGGACTGCCGACTTCCCACCATAGGGGTGTTGTGTTTTCTTCCAGGATAAGGAGGGCCTCTTTCACATGATTATTTTAGTTTCTGCTTTTATTAATTCTTATGACAAACCAGCAAAGTCAGAGAGATATATTCTTGACCATCTCACAAATACCAATGACACATGGAATGAAACAGTATTCAAGCAGAGCAGTGCCAACCTCAGAGAACAGCTGGGTTTATCCATCTGTAAACTTTAATCCAGCAATTTGTGTCAGCTTTCATCGGGTCCTGCTATAGTAACAACTGCAAACTTCAGTTGATCACAGCAACCAAGTTTATCTCTTGTTCATGTGTGTGTCAGAAGGATGGGGCTCTGCTTCTGGTGCTTGCTTCATTCTGAGATTCAGGCTTAAGGGAACCATGACACTCCTGAACATGCCTTTCTCCCAGCATAGCAGAACTGGGGCACATTGCTATGCTTACATGACATTGGCCAGAAACTGTGCATAAATAAATTCAAGGGATGGGGTATGATTACTTGTGGCACAGCAGACTGGAGGGGCCTATGTATGTGTGTTGCCTACAAACAGGGTGTTGTAGAGGTCTCTCAAACCCTCAGCAATGCCCATAAACAGTATGGATGTGAAGAAGGGGAATCCATCTGTCTTAGTCACTGTGCTGTTCCTGTGAGAAGACACCATGACCGAAGCAGCTATTACAAAAGAAAGAATTTAATGAAGAACTTGCTTACAGTTTTAGAGGTTTAGTCCATTTTTATCATGGCAGTGAGCATGGCAGCATGTAGGCAGGGACAGGAGCAGTAGTTGAGAGCTACATCCTGATCATTAGACAGAGGGAGGGAAGGGATGGAAAGAGGGAGAGACAGACAGACAGACGAGAGCTAGCCTGGACCTGATGTGGGGTTTTGAAACCTCAAAACCCACCCTCTATGCCACATCCATGCTTTTAGTATTTTCAAATGGTACCATTTCTTGGTGACTACACATTTAAATATATGATCCTATGTAGTCATTCCTGTTCAAACCACCACACCATCCTTGGCTCACATTGCAGATATAGAGGGGAAGCCCAAGAGAAGCCTGACTCTTCTATCTGGAGAGGGCTGATCTGTGTGTGCAGGGGGCTGCAGGCATCATGATTGGCAGCAAAATGATCCGTGAAGAGGTGAGAATTAAAATTCAATCCATCCTGACTTAGGCTGAATCAAACTTTAGAGTCTGCTGCCAAGCAGTTTATTGCCAATATATTTAAACACAATATAATTTGGAAAAGTTTCCTGGTATAATACAATCCCTAATGCACAGGAGATATAATTACATCAAAACACAACTCAAAATCCATGTCATCTCTTCCAAGAAGATGGGTTTTAGAAATAGGCCACCTGAATTAACTTAAGGGCCTATGAAAGATCTGGTGTGGTCTTGGTCATACAGATAGCGCAGAGGCTATTTGGTCTATTAGCCACCTCCAGTACTGGTTATGAGAGCTTAGGGGAGCCCCTGGCTATATAGATAATGTAAGGGTCACTTAGACTACTAGCCACCCCTGGTCCTGATTGTGGGAGTTTGATATAGCCTGGTCCTGTAGATAGCGCAGATTACCAGGCTGTTAATCACCTCTAATTCCCAGCCATCTGGATGGAAAAACAGGTTTTATGTGTAATAGGACTTTCTTTGAACGGCCAGAGTCCAAATAATGACACAGAGACTTCTTATTAAGTATGAAATCTTAGCCTTAAGATAGACTTGTTCCCAACTAGCAATTAAAACTTTTAATCTGTTTATGTTAATCTATGTTCTGCACAAAGTGTGTTACCTCTCCTCAGCACAGCACATCTGACTTTCTCCATGGCAGATTCCCATCCTCTCAGATTCTTCCCCAAGTTCCTTCTCTCCACAGAAGTCCCACCTAGCCCCTCTGCCTAGCTATTGGCCATTCAGCCCTTTATTAAGCCACTCAGAAGGTACCATAGGTGTGTGAGATAAAATCACAGTGTGATCAAATATCCTGCAACACGTGTGTCCTTTCCTTTGAGGTCAGTCCTGTGTGTTTAACATTCCTGGTTTTCCTGATGATCTGTGGGTGCAAGAATTTTTGTACACCACTGATCTACAGTGCAGCTGCTGAATGTAAGAGTAAGACTCACCCCCTGCTCCCCCCCACACACACATACACAGTCAAGATCTTACTTCATGGCCAGGAGTAGTAGCACATAGTTTTAATCCCAGCACATAGGAGGCAGATGCAGGTGGATGGTGGATCTCTGTGAGTTCAAGGACAGCCTGGTCTACATAGTTCTAGAACAGCCATGAGTACAGAGAGAGAAAGAGAGAGAGAGAGAGTCTCAAACAAACAAAAGATGTCACTTTAGTCTTCTACATGCCAGGATATGCCGTAGGAGCTCCATCTATGGAAATGCTATTGTGTATCATTTATTCCCATTTGAAATATCCATTGTAGAGGGAGGAAGAAAGTTCTTGAAATTCTGAAAGTAAAGGAAACTTACAAGGCTCAGAGGAAATTGCTGAAAATGAGAGGATTCACAAGGCCCCTTCCCAAGATTATAAAAATAGTAATGTCATCTAGGCAGAGGATTATCTTTACCCATTGAATTGCATTTGAATTGTACAAATAGCTCTAGAGATAAAGCTTTTGTGAATCATCACACAGGCTGATGGATTTTTCTGTGGTTCAGAGCTGACTTTGAGTTGATATAAATCCAAGAAACTCTCTGGTTCACTAAGATGGACTTCAGTAATATCATTTCTTTAGTTATTGTCAGTGATTAAACATTTGCTCACATTTCCCCAGCATATGTCACACAATACATGAATAAGGAAAGCTGGGCTGAGAACCCAGCACTGCGGCCTAAAATTTCCCAGACCTCTAGCCATCTCCCTGATAAGACAGTACACTCTTGTCCTGTGCCCTCTCTTATGCAGGTATTACCATGATACTGGCTGGGTAGGTCACAGATCAGGAGAACCCACCATTGAGAAGCAGGCTTGTTAAAGCTCCTACTACATGCCTCACAAGACCACCTGGGGAAGCCCCAAAGTTGGTCAACAAACAAAAGGAACAATTACTTGCCTTGGGATTTCTATTACTGTGAAGAGACACCATGACCACGGCAACTCTTATAAAGAAAAACATCTAACTGGGACTGGTTTGCAGTTTCAAAGGCTTAGTCCATTATCATTATGGCATGAAGCACGGTGGTGTGCAGGCAGGCTCGGTGCTGAAGAAGGAGCTGGGAGTTCTACGTAGCCAGAGAGAACATCACACCAGGCCTGGCTTGAGCATCTGAGACCTCAGAACCTATTCCCAATGACACGCTTCCTCCAACAAGGCCATATCCATCTCTGGAGTTACAGACAGTTGTTAGCTGCCATGTGGATGCTGGGAATTTTCTTTAAAACCACCATAGTATCCATGGTGGGTAAGAATCTTCTGTGGTGATATGAACAGGTATGAGCTCTATAGACTCATGGGTTTGAATGTTTGGTCATAGGGAGTGGCACTATTAGAAGGTGTGGCCTTATTGGAATAGATGTGGCCTTGGGGAAAGGCTTTGCTTTGATGTCTCATATATGCTCATGTTACACCCATTGTAGGTCAGTTCAGTTTCTGTTGCCTACAGATCAAGATGTAGAACTCTCAGCTCCTTCTCAAACACCATGTCTACCTACATGCTGCCATGTTTCTTATCATGATAATAATAGACTAAATCTCTGAAACTGTAAGTCAGCTTCGATTAAATGTTTTCCTTCGTAAGAGTTGTTGTGGTCAAGGCGTCTCTTCACAGCAGTAGAAACCCTAAGGTAGAAGTTGGTATCGGGGACTCGGGTATTGCTGGGATAGGCCTGACTATGCTTTCACTTGGAAGGATGTGGACCTTGGGTTAGGAAAGCAGTGGAATGCGTTAAGTGCAGCCTAACAAGTCATACGAACTTGGGAGACGGTGATGCTGAGGGTGATCTGAACGGTGGGGATCTGGATCAAGGAGTTTCAGAGGAGAATTTTAGTATGTGGCTTAGAGGCTGTTCTTGTGTCACTGATGAAGAAGGTGGCTGCTTTCTGCCACTGTCTTTCAACCCACCATACTACCCATAGATGAGAACCTTCATATGGTTTCCATGGGAAAGGGCAGACAAGGCCAGGAAGCAGGCCTAGGTTTGGTTGGTATAGATGGTTCACACTCCCGGCTTTCTCTCTCTCTCTCTCTCTCTCTCTCTCTCTCTCTCTCTCTCTCTCTCTCTCTGTGTGTGTGTGTGTGTGTGTGTGTGTGTGTGTCTAGGATTTACTCTCCCTAGAAGCACAGTCTCCTAGGTGAGTGAAGTTCCAGATATAAAACTATTAGATCATCAGAATAAACACACATGCTTGGGACTAGTGTTCTGTTGTGGGTGGCTAACTGCAAAAACAGGAGATCCCATAGGCTTCCAATGCACTTTGCTGAAACCCAGGTGAGTGTGGCTTGGGGAAAATAGTATCCCTGGGATACACCAGTATGGCTCCATGCTGTGTGTCCCCAGAGCCCGCCGGAGTCTCAGCGACTCAGGCCAAAGAACACTAAAGCATGTCTCCAATCAAACGTGTAGTGAGTGAACTCCTGGGGGAGTAGTGTGGGAAGTACTCTGGGATGACAAGAAAGAAAACAGTGATCTCCAGCCCCACCTTGTCCTGAGGACTTCAGTCTGTACATCTGTCAGTGTTCAAGCAGTCCTCAGACCTCTTTGTGCCTTAGCACAGAGTCCTGAAACTTTTTCAGATGTTTGTTTCATTAATTGGAGCTTCATTATTAGTCGCTGTCCCAGACCAACCTGAGTCCTTTGGATGCCCGTAGAGTGGAGACAGAAGAAGCAAATGAAGCACCACAGAGTGGGCATTTACTAGGACTCCAGGAACAGAGCATGGTTCTGGGTTACCAAAGATCACTGGTTCCCACAGCTAGTGTCAGAAGAGGGACTTGGAGAAATGGTGAGGACAAAAGTGACTTCATTCCAGGTTCACTTGATTTGTCACAGTCCAGCCACGGCACAGGCACCACAAGGACCATTTACAAGGAATCTTACTGCATTCTAATGGTTTCACCTCTACATTCTGTTGTTTTTGTTTTTGAGACAGGGTCTCTCTGCAAAGACTTGGCTATCCTAGAACTCACTGTGAAGACCAAGCTGTGTTTGAACTCATAGAGATCCTACTGCCTCTGCTTCCTGACTGCTGTTATTAAAAGCATGTGCCACTGTGCCCACCTCTTTACCTCGACATTTTTCTGGGAGAGTATTGGGGAAAACAGATCAGGCAGGTCAAGGTACGTTAAGTCAAACTAGATCCTGGTAGGTAAATTCACAAGACTGGATTGACTGTCATTGATACTATGGGTTTTGAGTCAACACCTCCCAGAATTTGAAGGAAAGAGCCCATGGGAGCAGATGGAAGGACACCAAAGTTGGCAGAGGAGCTCCTAAACCCTGAGCCATAATGACATTTCCACTGCAGTATGATGCTGGGGCAGCCCAGGGCAGCAGCCATGTTTTCTAGGCTTATGGAAGCTTCCCAATAGTGCCCACTAAGTGTCTCTTCACCCAAAAGTGGAGGGCTGTCTCCTCCTCAGTCACAGCAAGCTCTTGTTTCTACCCTTCCAGAGAAACTCAGGGTGAAGTCCTGCCTCTCAGGCACTAAGCCAGAGACTTCATCATTCTTGGGAAACTGTAAAGCTCAGCATAGAATAAGGAGTTGGGTCCTTCATCCTGTTGGGACCTCCTAGTCAAACCCAAACATCTCTAGCAATGATACCTGCAAAGGCTCCAGTTTCCTGGACACCAGGTCTGTAACACAAACACATCAGATCATCATAGGAGAGGCTGAAGCAAGACTGGCCAGTGTAGGTGGAGTTTTCCATATAAACCATGGATCAGTTCTGTCTTGCAAGCTGCTCCCCAAATAACCACAGAGGGACTTATTATTAATTATAAATGTCCATCAGATATCTTAGGCTTGCCTCCAGCCAGCTCTTGTAACCTAAATTAACCCATTTCTCTTCATCTATGTGCTGCCCCAAGGCTTGTTTACCTCATCTATGAACTTCCAACGTTGCTTTTGCATCTACCTTGCAATTCCTCCAATTCCATGCTCCTTCTTCCCAGCATTCTCTCTTTCCTGAAAATCCTGCCTATCTAGTGGCCAATTAGTTTTTTGTTAACAATGAGAGCAACACATTTTCACAGCTTAAAAAAGGATTGTTCAACAGCAGGCCAAAGGAGATAAATACACAGCTATGAAGAACCCACATTGTAGACTTCCAGATGTGCGATTTCCACCAATTCCAGAAGCATAGAAAGTCCCAAAAGGTTCTACACTCATAGGTGAGAACTGGCCACCACCTGTCATCTCCTGCCTAAGGCTCGGTGATCTCTCAGAGCACAGGTTTCCCCACGTTGCTTTGCATTGAGATTTCTGACTGCTGCCTACCCAGTGGGCAGCCCTGCTGACTTTGGGCACTCATCTCCGAGGGGTGTAGTCAGAGATATTCTGTCCCCCCAGAAACTCTCAAATACCTAGCAGCTGCTTCCCACTTGGAGGCTTCCTATTATATATAGTAACTACCCAAGCTACCATCTAGCTCTTACACTTTATGTTAACCCATAACTCTTATGGTTTGGTACCTCTCCTTCAGTGCAGCATTCTCATTTTGCTGCTTCCTCTGCAACTGTCTGACGCCTCCTGCTCTGACTTTCTTCTCCCCAGAATTCTCCTAATCAGGTTGCCCACCTCTACATCCTGCTTAGCTATTGGCAAATAATCATTTTATTAAAGCAATACAAGTAAAAAAAAATCCTTACAGTGTACAACAGCATTATCCCACAACACAGGGAAACAGGGTAGTTCCCTCCCCAGGGTGCAGGTCACATACTTGGTCCAGGGCAGACATTCCTCCTGAGTCCCTCCAGGTGAGAAGGTCCCTGGCAGGCACTCAGCACACACAGTGTCCTGGCTGTGATTACCTGAGGGTCAGAGACACACAAGCAGAAAACACTGGGCTCAAGTTAGCAGGGAGCCTGGGATCTGTCTGTTCTGCAGCCTGCCAACACATGCTCTGTGGCCAGTAGGGGGAGCTGTAGTGGTAGATGGCACCCTGAGAACCTGTGAGAAGGAACTGGGGTTCTAGGACATCCTGACAAGGAAAGGGCCTGATGTAACAATCCAGGGGTCCTTCTACCTTCACCCCATAAACCGCTTTGTGTGTCCTGGCCAGATTCCAAATGGGAAGCAGAGACTGGCCTCACACTCACATCTGGTTAGTAGTGAGGTTGGCCTAGGTTACCCTACAAGTCAGGCTCCCTACTAGAGATCTGAAGTGAGGCTGGATAGCTGAGGTTAGACCAGAAGGGGGAGCTCACCACCTACTCCTTCAGTAGAGGCTCAAGTTGTGATACCAACTTTTTCCTACAGGGGGAGCCAGGCAAAGCACAATTGTTCTGAGCTCTGGCCCGGTTCTAGGACTGATTGGGCTACAGTATGGTTGGAGGTCCAGGACCTAGATTTTAACTAAGTCTGAATCCTCCTTCTGTTTTTTCTACTCCAGGATGCAGGAATCCATATCTATATCCTCACAGATTTGGAAGTGTGGAGTCGGTAGGCTCTGCCATCTAGCCGAGTGTCATGGTGGCTCTTAGAATCTCAGTATCATCATCAATGGGAATGAGTAGTCTTCTGCCTCTTTCTAGGCCTGAGCCAACTCTTCATGGGAATTGTGTGAACAGATACAGGGTCACTGTAGGAGTGAGGCTGACCACATGAGGGCACTGTGTGTGGGTATAGAGGTTCACCTTCTGTAAGGGAGGCCATCTCCACTGTACACTGATAGGTGTAGGGTCAGCTCTGTAGAAGCGATGGCAACTCCATTTGCACACTGTGATAGGCACAGGGTCATCCTCTATGAGGACAGTTCCCTGTGTGTACTATGTATAAGCATAGGTTCATCCTTGTGGGCATAAGAACAGGCTCCAGCATGAAGTGTGTGTGAGTACAGGGTCATCTTTGCAAGGGCAAAGCCAATCATATACAGGTACAGGGGCACCCAGTATGGTGTCTGGATAGTGTGAGTCTGTTTGGAATAGAAGCACTGACCACTTCACTGGTTCAAACTTCCTAGAACCTTCATTCTCTTTCCTGTCTACCCAGGCCCAGGAAACCATTAGTGTACAGGTTAGGGTTATTAGGTTCATTCGATAAAATAGAAAAAATAATAAACACTTTAGTCCCCAGTGATGTTCAACCAATTCACAGGCAGAAAACTGGAGCATGGGAGAGCCTCTATTGTTATCACACGTGAGAACAGATCACAAAACAATACCAATAACCCACTTTAGAGTTTATTGAACAGGATAGGAGGAGAAGTAGACCGAGCCCAGGAGAAAATGTACAGAGAGACCCCAGAAAGCCAGGATTTGACTTATAAGGACAAGACACATGCATGCAACATTTATGTTTTCATACCCTCTTATGCATATGGATGGCTTGCCATGCTGTGTGTGCCTAAAGGAGTGTGCCATTGCATGCATGTTTGTCTGGCTGCCTGGTGTACTCCAGCCTCAGAGCTTCCTCCAGCTGCTCTGGAAATTCCAAGACCCTTATCATCCACATCAATCAGAGAAAAGAAGGGAACAAGAATCAGATAGTGAGGTGAGGTCTGTGCACATGAAACCTTGGGAGATGGACACCCTGAGAATCTGCTCACAATATCAGGAATATGAGGCCTATAGTCCAGTAAATTCCCCCAGATTCAGAGTCAATGCTTGAGCTAAATATCTCAGCCCACCTCCACAAGAGCTCCTACCTGGATCACTGGCTCCACAGGACAGATATTCGCTCAGGCCATTTGCATGGGCAGTGTATGTCTGAGGGGGACAGGGAGCACACACTGCGCCTGTCCATGCTCTGCAGGCATGCTTCACATGGTAACCTGCAGCCAAGACCCACACAGGTCCTCAGTGACGGGAGTAGCCTGCAGAAGCCTACACTGTACCCTCACCTGCAACTCCAGCAGGCATGGCCCCAACCAAAACAAAGGCCTCACAGGACCTGTTGGCCCATCTGCCTTCTATGTGCCCTCTACGGCAATTCAGACATTCACAATGTGGGGCCTCCTAATTCACACAGCTCTGACCATAGCTCTGGTTATGTCTCAGGCT